>JALPQD010000133.1:1685276-1740276 GCA_023101885.1 Typhlomys cinereus
GTCCACTGGCTCTAGAGATACCCACAGGAAAGCTATGAACACAGTGCTGTGTCTTCTCTTCTCTTTATAATCCACGTTTCTTCCCTGCATATGGGGTGCTGGATATTTTCTGTGTTTCCAGAGAACGATTTGAACAAGTTCGTTATGGTAGCCTTAGGAATCTTTCCCTCTGGCCACTTGTTCTGATCATGGGAAGCTGCAAGCTGCATCAGAAAGCCTCAAGATACTCTGACATCTTAAAAACCCACTTGGTAGGGTTTCCAGAGTCTCCTCTGAAAGAATGGCTTCGTGAGCAACCACTAAAGAACTTGTCTGTCTTCTATTGGCTTCTTTTAAGCATTAGTGACCATATTGCAAATCTTCCTTCAATGTGCTGCTTTTCATGATAATTAGGACAGGAATGTGTGCAACTCAAGTGCTGACATCAATTAAAGGCTAACAATCCTGCTCCAGGAGAGTATCTAATGGGTTGGCAAGGTGGGTGGGACCATTCCCTGGGCAGGATTATAAACCATAATCAGATTTGTAAGCAAGAGTAAAACCTCTTTGTTCTTCTAAACTGGTTTACTATTGTGTTATTTTTACCTATTTATACAAGCTCAATGAGTAGGTAGCCTTACCCTCCTCCTTCCTCTTCCCTTTTTCTCCCCTTTTCCCCCATCTCTCCTTTTCTCCTCCCTTTACTGCCCTCCTCCTCTGTCTTGGTGTTTCCCACCTGCTCCCTCCCACCCTTCTGTCCATCAGTTTATATGGGCCCTCGAGTTCCCTCTGAGTCGTCTACTCTATTGAGGGTTCAGGACTCTGTGGCAACCTTGGGGGCCCTTCTTGGGCCGCCCACTAATTTAGGAACTCTGCTATATCTCTCCAACCATTTGCCTCTAAGGATCCTACTGCCCAAACCATCTCCACTAAACTGGTTTTGAAAAGAAGTATACTAATTGAAGCAAAAATTGTCAGTGGAATGCAAAACGAGTGCCCATGAATTAAGGGTTGTTCAATTATTAAGCTAGACAAACCGTGTCCAAGGTGAAACCTTGGTCTCTTCGGTCTGTGACTTTGGTGATGGCCCCTTGTGTTAGGAATTAGACAAAAACTATTCAAGATTCTTTTCAACTAAAAACTCCACAAAGCCACTGCTTGAAGTTGGTGGTTATCAAAGAAGCTGGTGCTAAGGTGATTGTTTCAACTGTGGCTTAACAGGCACTGGGAGCTGGAATGAAAACTCTTGCTATCCAGAGGACACGTGTTACACGTGGGGAACACCTGCTGTTGGGCAAACAACTCTTGAAACTATTGGGAATCCTAGAGCTGTGAGGTGAGGGTTGGAGGAGACAACAAAAAGAGGCAAGAGCGAAGCTGGATGAATTATTTCCCTGGAATGACACAGACATTCTCTGTCAAACAAAATCATTTAAGAGGCAGTATATAATTCAGGTAAAAATAGGAGCTAGTGTTAGGAGAAGAGCCTGTGAAATTTCCAGTCACTTTCACTTTCCTTCACAGACACAGTCATTCTTTATTATGTAAGCATTACTCAACATGGAAGGTCAGTGTTCTGTTTGAATTAGGTCAAATGGATTTCCACACGGATTTTCTCACTACTCCTTGGGAGAAGATGGCATTCTTTAGCCCCACTTGTGAAACCAATGTTGGGAGTTTTCTGATTTCAACTGAAGTTGTTAGATGTTTAGGCTTTTTGGGTTGACACTCTAACATAAAGATTAATTGAATTGATAGTTATCTGCCTAATAGTTTTGTGGTAATACACTTTATACTTGGATGAAAAACAAATGCACAAAGGCAGATTAACCCAGGGATAGAAAAATATTTGTACTTATGTAGATTTTGTAAAAAGTCACCATTCACTTGGATTTTAATCATATTCCAGTTATTCTGTATTTGGTACCATGTCCTTCATGCTGAGTTTCTTCTTTGGTTTAACTATGAACAAAAAATGTTCTTTAATGAGTATTACTCAATTTTTTTTTTCCTTTTTTCCATTCCTCTATTCCCTTCTCCCTTCCTTCTTCCTTCTTTCCATTCTTCCCCCTTCCCTTCCTCTCTGTTTTGTTCACCTTTAAACCATACTCACCAGTGATGTTTCCATCTCTGGTGGTCTTTGTGCAACTTTGAGATTATTTTGGAAGTACCAGTAATCCTTGAATTTAAATGGTTTCAGTTGAGAAACTACCAACAGTACAGAGAAGCCAGCTTCTCATTTGCGTGTTTGCATGCCTGACTTCATCCTGCCATCCTGTCCTCACGGTGGAAAACTGTTTTCAGTGCTAATGATGTTTTATTTGGACATCGATAGCTGACAGACAGTGACGTTAAGGCTTCCATTAAAAGATGTAAGTTTCACGAATATTTTTAAGACCTGTGGCTAGACTATGAAAAAGATCTTTGAGAAGGCTAGTGAGATTTCTATAACAAGCTGTACAAAGCATTCTGATTCATTGCGTAATAGTGAGAAGCATTGAACTTGGTATTGTTCTCTAACATGCTGGTAGCAAACTCAGACAGTGTTACCTTTCTGGATTTCTCTGGGATGGAACATCGTGCTGAGAGGAGAAAGGGAGAATTCCTTATTGGAGAAAGGTTCCTTGTACTAATTAACTCCACTGAGTAGTGAGTCATAAGAGCCCCTCTGCCAACTACATCCTCACTCGGATGCCATCAGAACTGGTTGCTTCTGCATAATGCATAATGATTCATTTGTGGTTCTGTTTTGACTACAAGTAAATGCCATATGTTGCAGTTAGCCTGCTTGGTTGCCATAAATGACCATCAAACAGCTTAAGGGAACAAGGGGTTTATTTTCTCTTAGGATTTTCTGGTTACAGTTCTCAGTCCAGCTTGACAGGAGAGCTCACACTAATACCAGGGCCGAGGGAACTGGCCACACCATCACCACATAATGGCTGAGAGAGGGACGATCCTTACTTGCCAGATCAGCATATCTGGCCAAGTGTATACAAGGATGTCAACTTTCTCAATCAGCTCTCGGTATTTTATTCTGGGCTAGTCCCACCCACCATGGGCTGGACCTTCCCCATCAGCTAGACAATCTTTTGCAGGTTTCCTCTGGGATTAACTCAATCATTAATTCTCTACAAATGTGCCCAGAGCTCAAACCCTCAACTGTGAAGTTGACACCTGTGCCTAACTGTGACACTATTTATTAGGAAACCAGCTAAACAAACTGCTGGTGTCTTTGGACACTCACCCATCACCTCCTCCTCCTTCCTCCTTCCTTTCCTTCCTTCCTTCCTCCTTCCTTCCTTCCTTCTTCCTTCCTTCCTCCTTCCTTCCTTCCTCCTTCCTTCCTTTCCTTCTTCCTCCTTCCTTCCTTCCTTCCTTCCTTCCTTCCTCCTTCCTTCCTTCTCCTTCCTTCCTTCCTTCCTTCTTCTTCCTTCCTCCTTTTCTTTTTATTTATTATTTTTAGTTTTACAAGCATATTGAGTACTAATGCCTGTTCCCCTCTATCCACCTTCCTCTGATCAATCCATCCCACTCCCTTTAACCCTCCTGCCTGGCTGCTTCTATGGACCCCAGGGTTCCTTCTGGCTTGTCTACTCTTGTGGGGTTCAAGCCTCTGTGGCATGCCAAGTTGCCCCTCCTCAGGCCACCCAACTGATAGGGGCATTTCACTTACCAGCTCTAGTCCCTAAGGGTTCCACTGTGTGTCTTTATCTCTCTTGAGTTCCCCCATCATCTATGGGGGGATGTTGGTATGTCAGTCATTCTGGCGGTCTGGTCTGGTAAGGACAAGTCTCACTGTAGCAAGTTCCTAGATGCAGCAGTTTGCCTTGAATGGAATGGTCCAGTGGTGGACCTTTCCATCTTTATTCTTACAATCTCACCACCTCCTCCTCTTCAAGGTTCTTGAACCTTAATGGAGAGAGATTAGGTTGCCTATGTCTCAGTTTGATTTCCCTTATCCCTTTCTTTTGTCCCTGGCCTTAGTTCTTTCCCTGATGAAAGGAATTAAGAATTTGTGGTTCAATTCTATGCCCTCTAAAGGCCTCAGCAGAGGCTCATTAAAAGAACCATCTACTCCAAGCGTACATGTAGAGGTCAGAGGTCAAATTTGGTGTCATTTCTCAAGCACTGCTCTCAATGTTTTTGGAGACAATAGAGAACTTTCCAGGTAGTTTAGGTTGACTGGCCAGTTGTCATGGTTAGGCACAGGTGTCAACTTGATTGTTGAGGGTTTGAGCTCTGGGCACATTTGTGGAGAATTGTGTTGGGTTAAGCACAGAGCAAACCTGAAGGAGATTGTCTAGCTGATGGGGAAGGCCCAGCCTATGGTGGGTGGGACTCAAACAGATGAATAAAATACTGAGAGCTGGTTGAGGAAGTCGGCATCCTTCTGTTTACTTGGCCAGACATCTGGTCTGGCAAGTAAGGATTGTCTATCCCTCAGCTGTCATGTGGTGATAGCGTGGTCAGTTCCTCGGCCCTGGTATTGATGAATGCTCTCCCATCAAGCTGGACTGAGAACTGTAAACTGGAATGTCAGTAAGGAAATAAACTCCTTGTTCCCTTAAGCTGTTTGAGAGTCATTTATCAGCAATCATGCAGGCTGACTGCAACACCAGTTAATTAACCCTAGGGGAGCTGCCCGTCTCCATTTCTCCAGGGCTGGAATTACAAGCATGTCACCATGCCTGGTTTATATGGCTCTAGGGATCAAACTTGGTTTCCTCTTGCTCTCATAGCAGCACATTGCTGAGTATCTCCCCAGCCTCTTTTCTTTCCTCTTTATGGATTATAACTTTATGTTCTATTTACAGCTGGATCTCTCTGATATTGCAGACACATTAAGATAATTTCTTTATCATTTAAACACTGATGTTTTTCCTTCAGAGCACCATTTAAAATATTTTCTTTTCTAACAAACTTTTTTTTTTTGCACGTTTTGTGTGTGTGTGTGTGTGTGTGTGTGTGTGTGTGTGTGTGTGTATCAGAGGGCACTGTAGTCCCTGGGAGGACCAAGGATGACTTTGGAATCATCATGGATTATTTCTACCTCCTTTTTACTTCACTCTGGAATTTTCCTGGCTCCAAGGGCTGCAAGTTTAGGTTGCTGCTATTTCTGCCTGGCTTTTTTATGTGGGATCTGGGATCTGAACTCAGGACCTTCTGCTTGTGAGGCAGATTCTCAACTCAGAGACATCTCTCCATCCCTGTTTTATGAAGTTTTGGAAAAACAAATTTGAAATATACAGTCTTGGGACCACCATTACATCTACTATACCACTTGAGTAGAATGATACCTGTTGGACTATAGCACATGCCTAATATTCTGGCAATCCAGAGGTAGAGGTAAGGGAGATTTGAGTTCTAGGCTAGCCTGAGCTATATAGCAAGTTCCAGAGACATCATGTTTCAAAAACCATGGTAGGGGGTGGGAAGCAAACAAAATGGCAAAACAAGAGCAAAACCTTCATCTGTTGTAATAGCAGTGCTTGATGAAATATTATACAAATGTTCCACTTACTCTTGAAGAAATTTTCTTGAAGAAAATCTTCATTTCTGCTTGTTTTTCCTTACATGTGAATGCAAATATATGCTTTTTTAATTAATTAAAATTTTTTTTATTCAATTGTGCGTGTGTGCGCATGTGTGTATGTATATGTCTGTGTGTGTGTGTAGAACCATGGGAGAATTTGGGAAACACCATGGATACCTCCACCTCCTCCTTGTTTACTCTGCCCCGGGATTCACAGGCTCCACCCTACCAGGACCAGAAATGCAGGCTGCCCCCGCTTCCGCCTGGTGTCTATACGTGGGGTCTAGGATCCGAACTCAGGACCTTCTGCCTGCAAGGCAGAGGCTTAACTCTTGAGCCACCTCTCCAGTCCCAAATATATGCTTTTTTCAATTCACATAAGATGAATGCATATCATATGGAATATTTTATACTGGTATTGTCTCAAGTATGCCTTTATTACTAGCAGGTCTTATGAAAAATCATGCTTGCTTTTGAAAAAATACAATAGGGCATCTGCTGTCTTTGTAGTTGTTGGTTTATAGACCATGTTAGGGAAGTTACACAATGCTTACATATAACTAAAAGAATCCAGTGAGAGCCAGACATTATGGCATGCTATTATTTGCCCCAGTATTTGGGAGGCACAGGCAAAAGAATTGTGAGTTCGAGGACAACCTGGTCTACAAAGCAAGACAACTGTCTCCAATGATCTAATTACTCAGACATAAGAGAATTATAATTGACTGTGGACTGCTCAGCCTTAGACACCTAAGTCATCCTCTATCCCAGGTTCAGGGAAGAGGGGGCCATAAGAATGCAAGACCCTGTAGGGGATCAGAGGTGTGGCCTGCTGCATCCATGAGCTCCCTGCAGCTATGTGTATGTCATGATTTGAAATGCGTCCCCTACAGAATCATGTGTTTGGAAAGGTCATTGCACCTTCAGGAGGTGGAGCATTGCTGGTAGGCAGTCACAGACGGTGGGCCTTGAGGTAGATTAACCCCACCTACTTCCAGGAGAGGTCTGCTCTGGTAGTTAGCAGTCTTGCAGCTGTGAGCCTCCCAGATGGACGTGACCTAGGCCTCCTCCAGCCTCTGCCATCAGCCATGCAGGACTGTTTCTCCCCTCTGGAACCATAAGCTGAATAAATCTCCTTTCTACCTTTAAATTGCTTTACTTTGGGTACTGTCTCACAGCAATAGAAAGGAGTAACCAGTACATGGTACTTCTCCAAGACCTGCACAGGATTTGGCCTGTCAACCATTAACATGGAAGGGGAAAGAGCTCCAGAAACTCTAATTCCACCCTGAGATACTATTGGGGTTCAATGCTGGGTGGGAGGGAAGATTTTTTTTTTTTCCTCAATTGTATGTGGGAAAAGGAGGGGGAAGGGGATTGGTGTGAAATTAAGGTATGAAAGTATCCTAAATTCACTGTACTCAAGTACGAAACACTAAAAAAATGTGGAACCACACCAAATTAACTTATGCAACTTTAAAAACAAAAGAATATTATATCATGAGGAATCCAGCTGGCAATCCAAGCTAGCCTACATTTGCAGAATAAGAGACAAATCAATTGAATAATTACCTCTAAGTGGAAAATCCCTTTGCAAGGATTTAAACAACACTTGGCCTTGGAGTTTTGTGACGTTTTGTGTCTACATAAGAGTACACTGCTGTATGGTACACAGTGATACATTGACCAATGCCAGGTCACATATGCAACAGTGAAGCAATAAAATTACCAATGAGTTGAAAAATTTCCATCACCTAGTGACATTGTAGCCATCAAAAATGCCAGCCTAAGAAATTCCATGTGTCTGGTGATGCTGACATTAATGAACCTAGTGCGCTGCATATCAAAGGATAGCACACGCAGTTCCATACAGTGCATGATACTTGGTAGTAAAAACTGTATTTCTGATTTGTGTATGTTATGGCCAGCCAGAATGCAGAGTACTGGCGACCCTGCAATGCCTACCCAGTATCAGGCCAACCTAATCTCTCTCTCCTAAGGCTCAGGGAACCTTGTAAGAACCTAAAGATGGGGAGGGTTCACCTTTGGACAAGACATCCACTCAAGGCAAGGCTGCTGCATCTAGGAACTTGCTACAGTGAGACTTGTCCTTACCAGACCTGCATAATGACTGACATACCAACATGCCCCATACACTTGCAAGGATCTTAGGAAAGATAATTACATGCAGTGGAAGCCTTGGGGGCTAAATGGGTAAAGGGGAATGCCCCTATAAGTGGGGTGGCCTGAGGAGGGACCACTTGGTGTGCCACAGAGGCCTGAACCCTCACAAGAGTAAACAAGCCAGAGGGAACCCTGGAAGTCCATAGAAGGGGCCAGGCAGGAGGGTGGAGGGGAGTGGGATGGATTGATGAAGAGAGGGGAGGGAGAATGGGAAAGAAGGGCGAAGGAGGATGGCAGGGATAAGTACTCAATGTGATTGTAAAAGTAGGAAAAAAATTTAAAAATTATTTAAAAAAGACCAATGTGCATGTTTGTGTTTTGGGTTTTAACAAAACTGTTAGAAGTTCAGAGAGCACATTCCTGACATTGTAAATCAGGCCAAGAATCTATGGAAGGGGAGGACATAAGTGAGTGGGGAACAAACTACTAAGGTTTAGCTATAAGGAATTGATATCAGACTGCCTTCAAAACATTTATCATTTGAGCTGGAGAGATGGCTCAGGGGTTAAAACTCTGCCTCACAAGCAAAAGATCTAAGTTTGGATCCAGGTCCCACATAAAAATGCAGGTGAAAATGGAAGTGGCCTGTACTACAGGCTCTGATGGGCAAAGCCTGGGAAATCCCAGAGCAAAGCAAAAAGGAGGTAGAAGCAATCCAGGATGATTCCTGAAGTCGCCCTTGGTCCTCCACAAGGACACATGTGTCCTCTGATACACACACACACGTCCCACACTAAATGAATGAATAAAGCTAAAGCAAAAAGCAAAATAACATTTATCATTGGACTGGAGAGATGGCTCAGAAGTCTCTTCCTCACAAGCAGAAGGTCCTGAGTTATATTGAATCCCATGTAAAAATATCAGGCAGAAATGGTGATGGCCTGCATGCACTTCTGGCCCTGGAAAGTAGAGCCTGGAAACTCTAGAGCAAAGAAAAGCGGGCAGCACAATCCAGGATGATTCCTGAAGTCACCCTTGGGCCTCCACAGCCATACACAGTGCCCTCTGATATACATACACACACTGAGAAAAACAAAACAAAATATCATTTTACCCATAGATTAGAGGAATGCTCAGCCCTCTACCTAGAAGTTTCCTTTGGCAATGGAAGATGCTTACTATAGAGAATTATAATTAGTTAACGTGCAGAAACTGAGTGACTGCAATTGCTCATAGTGACATTTAAATCACACCCCACCCAAGACTCAAAGAACATTGAGAAATAAGGGGGCAGTAAGAATAAAGACAGCCTGAAGTTGGAGGGGGTGCATCCAGACAGTATCTTCTGAACAAACAGGGCTGTAGCATCCATGAAGTCACTGTAGCTATACATTGTAACTCACTGTGTATTTGGCCCAACATTTCACCATGGAAAGGGAAAGATGACAAGAGCCTCCATATCCCTTTGAGAGATCACTGAGGTTAATGCTGGACGGGGAAGGGAAATTCCTTTCCTCAAGGGTACCCCACTGACATAAGACATTCAGCAAGTGCCCAGGCACCTTTTAGCAAGTGCATCCCAGAAACACAGTGGGACACACACACACACACACACACACACACACACACACACACACACACGTGGAAGTAGGAGGGAGACTAGCAGAGAACGTCTTTGTGGAAAAAGGAAGGGAAGGAGATTAAGTAATAAGGGTAAAAAACAAATTCATGGTGATCCTGTATGGACCTCTAAAAGAGTAACAATAAATTTAAAAAGTATAGAAAGAAAACAAAAACAAAAAAACAAGGAAATATTTTGGAGGCAGGGCATGATCTACAATTTCAATTCCAAGATTATTCTAATGACTCTAACCATCTTCACACTTGAATTATCTGCAGGCCTTTTAAAAATGAAATATAGTAAGATTTTTAACTAAAGAAAAACACATATATAAAAAAATCCAATGATACTGTTAAATGGGTAACAAAAACTAATTCTTTTCTCTACTTATCCCAATTTCCTTTTTGTAGAAATAACTATTTTCTTTAAAAGCAATAACCACTTTTAAGTTTTAGATGTTTCTGTATTTTTTCCCCCTAAACATACTTTATGCTGCTTTTTCTGGACTTCCTTCATTAGATCTCTTTGGCTTTTTTTTGTACTGTAGGAAAATCGGACCCAGGGCCTTGTGCATACTAGGTAAAGAATTGAGCTGTATATCTAGTCTTCTACGACAGAACATGACTGACTTTTCCATCATTATTTATATCTTCCTCCTCTTCCAGATTCCCACTGCTATATAATCATTTCTTATGAAATAAGTATTTACATATTTTTGAAAGATTATATGATCAATATTTACAACTGAGACATGATGGTAGATTTTGGCCATTTTATTTTTCATGGGGCTTACAATCACCTCAATTTTCATTTAATGAAACCTGCAATTACCAATTGACCCAGATGCTGAAATATCTCTAGTAAACATTCACGTCCATAGGGTAATGTCTTTCTTTGACACATTCCACTCGAATGAACACTTCATCTTTGGACATTTTCTGTTGTCTTCACATGGTTACCCCTTGCCATTTAGTATGGTTATATTACTATTCTAAAAACTTTATGACTGTCTCACAAGTAATAAAATGCTCTTTTCCATTCACAACAGATTAAATTATCAACTTCCTACTTTACAAGGTCACAACCATTTACTTCCTGCACCCTCTGTCCACTGCAGCATTACATCAATGCTTGTAACATTTGCATTTTATTGTATAAGCAAAATTAGGCAATTTCTGTAAATGAGAGCCAAACAGGACGCACACGACCATTATTTAAATGTTATTCACTCAATAGTCAAGTCATGAGCCGCTTTCCTTTTCTTTGGCTTCAAAGTCTTTGTTCTTTTTTCTGACAGGCTTGGAAACCGATACAATGACTACAAGTGTGCTAGGCTAGAGCCTTCCCACTGAGCCACTGCCCCAAGGTCTTACTTAATCCAAGCGCTGGTCACAGGGACACTCAAAAGTCTGTTTTTTCACTCTTCCCAACATTTGTTAAAA
Organism: Typhlomys cinereus; assembly: GCA_023101885.1. Taxonomy (NCBI): domain Eukaryota; kingdom Metazoa; phylum Chordata; class Mammalia; order Rodentia; family Platacanthomyidae; genus Typhlomys; species Typhlomys cinereus. The sequence goes on from JALPQD010000133.1 coordinate 1,695,979, forward strand.
ATCCTGCAGCATTTCCACATTTCGCCTTTGGAGGCTGCTTTTTCTGTCGACCAAAGATTTCCATTTGTTCTTGTGAGATGAAAAAAACACATGTTGTCCGCATCACATTCTCACTATTATCGGCTTCTCATTCAGTGTCAGGCTTACAATCCAATTCGACTGTCCTTAAGTTAAATTTGAAAATTTAGGCCGGAAGTTCTGTTGTAAATTCATTTTCTGGAAAAATTAAAGACTTCTTTTAAATTTTTTTTTTTTTTTAAATAATGCATTCCATGCCTTTGGTCGCGATTTACAGATGCACAGCTTCTTAAGCACTTCCGGAGGTCTCAGCTGAGGCGTCCCGCTGCAGGAACTGCATCTCGGTTCTCTCCCAGGCCCGGGAGCGCTCCAGATTTCCACCGCACTCGGGCTGACTGCGAGAAGCGAGGCCCCAGCGCACGAACTCTCGCGAGACCTCCGCGGCTCCCCTCGGCCGCGGTGCCTCCTGGGAGTCGGCCATCTTGCGCGTCCCCGGAGGCCGGCGCGCCGTCCCGGCTCTCGCTAAATATGTACCTGCAGGCGGATGTTGAGGATGACCGAGCCCGCCACGTAGAAGTACGGAAAGTTCATGCGCAGCTGCCAGGCCAGCTCGAAGAAGGCGAGCAGGGTGCGGGACAGCCCCTTGCAGAAGGCGCCGTACGGGGTGGCGGCCGCGGGGCTGGCGGCCCGGAGGGCCCAGGTGCTCCCGGAAGCCATGGGCGCGCGAGCTGCTGGCCCGGGCGCGCCGCGAGCCGGGGATCGCCGCGGGCTCCGCGAGGTCGGGACGCCGGGGGCAGAGCGGCCGCTGGCGTCTCCCTTGCGCCTCCCGCGGCCGCCGCTCGCTCCGCCCCTTCCTGTCGGCCCGGCGGAGCGCGGGGCGCCGCGGAGCCTACGCACCCCAAGGCTCGCCGGCTGTTAGATAACGAGCGTTTCCGCCGGGAAGTGGAGAGCCGAGCGCCGTGATGTCACGTTCTCCGGGCGCGCGGCTTGTGAGCATCCAGGGAGGATGGATTTGCCCGCCCTGTGATGTGCGGTCTCCCCCTTTTGATTTTCTGATGTTTCACTCTGCCGTTGCAGGAGGATGACCTTACATAAGATAGTACAGGAGCAGCGTCCGCATTCGGGACATCTAACTCTAAAAGGTCGTAATCTTAGTCTGTGGGGTTTCCTACATAACGGGGCTGTTTAGATTTCAGGACCAAATTACTTATGCAATAAGTACACACGTACACTTTATTCTTCTAGGTATGTTTCTCCGAACACTCATGTAAATCTGTAAAGAGTTCAGATTAAATATGTAATCTTCAGCTTTTTGCATGAAACTGCACTTGTGAAACCTAAGCCAGTCTCATGTTCCCCTATCAGTCACAGTGCCTTTTTGGCGTTTAAGTGATGCACAATTCATTACCTTCAGGACCCTTCCATTTTAACTACACGAAGGAATTATACAGTTTACCCAAAATCGAGCCAACAACATCTGTGCCTTTTCAACCTTCCATCATCCAACTCTTCGGTGGCCATTAACAATGTCAGATTACATGTGGATAGTGTGGAGTTCCATTATAGTTCAAATAGAGCAGTGGTTAAAGCGCTTGCAGCACAAGCAAAAGGATTACAGTTTGGATCCCAAGATCTCATGTAAAATTATAGGATGGGTGTGGAGGCCTGCTGGTGATGCCAGCTGTGGAAGGTGGGATCTGGGAATCCCCAGAGCAAACTGTCTAGCCAGATTAGTTCAGTGGTGTACTGTGGATTTCCAAACAGCTTCAAAACCGTAGAGTTCAATAGTGATCAAGGATGGACCTCCACACTCATCAGTTTGGGTGGATACATATGTATCCCCCAACATACATACATATATACATGCACACTGCACACCCATGTACATGATGATAGAAAGAAAGATAATCTGTATGATACAAAGTACTGACCAAGGGAATAGAGTTGGTTATATGAGACCTCAATTTGTACAAAATGGTCAGTGTACATTGTGTCACTGGGGCACTCAGACCCTCAGATGGTGATTGAATTTATAAATACATGGCTTATGCAGTTTACAGTGCCTTGTGTTGGTAGCACCTATGCTTGCTTTGTAACTGCTCCTGCTACTTTGTTAATTAAACATAGTCACTCCTCTTCTGAGGTCACAGCCTTGCTCTAATTCAGTGGGAGTTTGGTTTCCCCATTTCATATTAATGTGTCAGAGACATAGTGATCTTTCCCTACATGGGAGTGTGCTGGGTTTGAATATGAGCAGTGTAACTGATAACAGCTGGTGCCAGCTGTGGAACCCTCTCTGTTGGTCTGCTTAAGACCTAGTGGCCTTTATAGAGGCTCCACAGATGAGTCTGAACAATATCTCCAAATGAAGCATATGTTGACTTGAGTTCTAAAGGGCTTCCAAAACTCTGTGCCATTTAATTATAGGAGATGTAAGATAAGACAGCATACCATGTACTTTAGAAAAGCTGTAATGTTCATGTCGGTGATAGACTGGGGATCCCTGAATTCCTCAGAATCATCTCTTGTGGTATTGTCCTCTTTGTCACGTTACAGATTTTATAATATTTCAGCAGCTTGCCACTGCCTATGAATAGGTCCCACTCACCATAACACTGTTCTGTATCTGATGAGCACAATATTTGGGAAATGTTAATGAAACTGAGAAGGTAGGGGAATAGTATTGCTCCTGATACAAAGGCGTGAACATGCTATAGTTCTTAACAAAGTTAATTGACTTGATTTACATTAATGATTATAATGTGATTGAAAATCATGCATGCTTCCAATAGTCATACAGCAAGCACATCCAGACATGCTCTTCTGCTCAGTAAAGACACCACTTCCTGAGGAGCATTGCCAACACAGTCTGTGATGGTCTGTGTTTATGTGCACTGTTAGACTATGGCAGAGCTTATATACATTTGTTTAATGCTGGTTGTTTAATAGACTTGTGGTTGTAGTAATTAACTCCATTACTTAGAGTATGTGCTTATTTCACTCTTTCTCTCAAGAGTGTCTCCACTCTAGAGACTTCCTCTTGATCCTGCTTACAGTAATATCCCTCGCTCCACACACAGGTCAGGAAGTAGTATGAGGTTAATTAGTTGCTGTGTCTGAACTTCAGTTACATATTCAGGATTAGGTCAAGACAGACCCAGGAAAGCAGTTTGGGTGGCCATGAGTCAAAACTGGCATTCATCCAGTGGATCTTGGAGGTGTCTTGAGTCCTCATGCCTGCATGCCAAGTTGCCAAAGTACTGAGCCAGGTCTTACCACCTGCATAGCGGTTGTTTGTGGTGCTGTCTCACCATGTCTAGGAAAGATTGTTTTTCTAGTACCTAGTGTTTCCAGTTCAGAGAAAGGGCTCTGGTAAGTGGATACAAGTTCTGTGGCTTTTTAAAAAGACCTTGAAGATCCCAGGCTGATGTTTTTCATTGCAACAATTAGGTTCTTTGTGTTCTTCTGTTCTGTTGAGGAGTGAGGACCTTCTCTCTAAAGGTGTGCCTGTGCTTCTGCTCATCACAGTTTCTCCTAAGACTTTTCACATTCTCACCTCCTTTGTCTTCCTGGAATGTCTTTTCCCTAAATGTTAGGTATTTGTGAGAAATTTTAGAATACTTTAGTTTCACTTTCTTTGCTCAGTGTGCTCAGGGGACTGAGGCTGTGGTCATCTGTCATATTGGAATTTTGTCTATTTTACAGCACAATAAGGTGATTTCCAGATTGTTTACAGGCACAGATAAAGCAGGCTTAAGTTTACAGAATGGTTACATTAGTAGCGCATTAATTGAACTTGAAAGAAATTTATGCAATATTTGATACCAAATATAATAAATGCACAATAAATGCTGAATTGTTGCAGTGCAATGAAGGGGATTTGGAACAAAATAAATGTATGTTTATGCAACACCGTGTTTATTCATGACCTTATAAGATCATAAAAAGTAAAATGATTAGTATTCTAAGTACCAAGTATTTGAGGAAAATAATCTTGTGAGATTACTAGTTAACTGATTGTTTGTAGGATACATTTTAGAAAACAAGCATTGTTCCCTTTACAGACACCATTTTGAAGTACATAAGAGGTCCTTATTTTATATGCAGTTTAAATTTTGTTGCCATATTTACAATTTTGAAGTACTCTTTGCCTAGAAATTATCTAGCCAAAAATAAGCATAATAGGCAAAAGCTAGCAAAGCAATGCAAATCTAACACAGTGATGTAAATCAGTATTTATTTTGATGATCACATGGGGAAATTCAGCATTTCCTTTATGGTCAACTACAAAGGACTTCACACTGCCATATGTTAAGTACATAGTATCTGTCTGAGCATCATGTGAGGCTTGTCTGGAACGTCTTGGACAATGCTAGATTTCTGTGAAGAAAACTAGCAACCAACTCTTTAGGAATCTTGACGATTGCTTTCTATTATGAGAGTTTTAAAAAATGAGTAGTAAGACTTTTTATGATTCAGCTATAATATAGAATTTGAGAAGATTGCATCAGCAGGTTTTTCAACAGTAGATTAAAAATCAGAGTGCTCTTTTGGTGACGATGATGGTCATCCTGCTATGCACATTGGCAGTTGTTTTAAGTGTGGAGTTTGTCATTGGAATTTTAGGAAATATGCTCATGGCCTTGGTGATCCTCAAGCACTGGGTCAAGAGAAGAAAGATCTCTGTGGTGGACCAGATCCTTACTGCTCTGGCGGTCTCCAGAATGGCTCTACTGTGGTCACTGATCATAAATTTGTTGTTCTACATGCTGAAACCAGCTTTAGTGATGACTGGGAAATGGAAAAGGATAGTGAATATTTCCTGGACTGTCTCCAATCACTCCAGCATCTGGCTGGCTACAAGTCTCAGCCTCTTGTATTTCTTCAAGATAGCCACTTTCTCAAATTCTGTTTTTCTTTACCTAAAGTGGAGAGTTAACAAAGTAGTTTCAGCGACACTCCTGGTGTCTCTCGTCCTCTTGCTGATAAACATTATGGTTATAAACATATATATTGATGCCTGGATTGATGAATATAGAGCAGATACATCCAATATGTCCAGTTCAAATACATCTGCACATTTTTCTAAGCTTATCTTATTCACCAACAGTATGTTCACATTCTGGCACCAATATAGTATACTTTTAAAATCTATAATCTTGAGACTTTAAAATGATAAGTAAACAATATTAAGATCTATGTCTGTCTGTATGCCCTGTGATGCATAGTAAATGAAAACCATATGCTTGTATTCATATAGGAATGATTTCATAATCTAGAAGATGACCAGAACTATAGAATATACGTACTTGTACATTAGATGCACATAAGTTATTGTTTCAAGTATATGATTAATGTAGAAAAGTTTAAAATTTTAATTTATTCCACATTTTCTATCTTGTACTTTTTAGTATGGAGCTTACAAATTCATCTCTGATATTTGTTGCATGATATTTACACTGGGAAGTGCATTGTGTTTTTCTATAGAGTTTGCCTATGTGGTGTGATTTGTTTTAATTTTTGTGCTCAAGAATGCTAAATCACTCTGAGGACTTGCATCTCAAAATGAGAAGTTTGTGCTTTTGTTTTACTTTATGTGACCATGTAGCTATGTTCTTGTAAGGTGATAAACAAGGTTTATCACATGAACAGAAATTCAGAGTTATTCAGAAGTGACCAATAAGTAATTAACATGAATTTTTGTATGTATGTTATTAGTGTTGATTATATGGACAAAGGAAGGGTAAGAAAAGTATATACATTTTATCAAATAGGTAAACAATTAAAAATTAGGTTGAAGAAAGGAGGCATAGAGAACTGAATGTAGTTTTTAGCTATAATCTTGTGAGCGTTTTAGAAATCCCAGACTCTTTGTTCATGGCTTATTTTTAGCAGCATATTCTCTGATAACTCTGTTTATATTTAGTCTAGATTTCCTCTTCTAATATTGTTTACTTAATTATTTAATAAAGAAAATGTCAAATGTATTTTCTTTATGTCTTTCAGAGAGACAGGATAAAATAAAAAGTGGAAATGTATATAACCAAGTGAAAAGAGGATGCTATGATATTTATATGGCATCTTATAGCTTTTTAGTATTCACATAGGTGTGACACAGTTTTCATGTTCAGAAGCTGAGGTTCTGAGATGTTGCAGTGTATCCTCCAGTGCATGAAGATGTCATCAGAGAGCTAGAGCAATGCGCCCTGTAGAGGGAGATTCTCCTCCAGATCCAGGTGAAACGTCTACATAAAGATGCCACTCACAGCCACAATCTGTTGAGAAAAATGTGTAACATGAATTTTTTTTTTTTTTTGTGCTTATGTGCAGTCATTTCTTTCTATGATGTTTGGCACCTGCTTAATGTGTACATAGAAGGTACAGACATTCTTTTTGTTTGATGTGCTGAGAACTATATTCTTTTTGTTGTAAAATATCTGCCCAAAACAACATAAGGAGCCAACTTACTGTGGGTCACAGTTTGAGAGTGAAATCCATCATGGTGGGGAAATCATGGTGGCTGAACTTCAGGCCATGTTGCACCTGCAGCCAGAAAAGAGCTGAATGCTAGTGCTCGGCTAGCTTTCTCCTCTATCCAGTCTAGGAGCCCAGCGTGGAATGGTGTGACTTGAAATCAGGATGCATATTTCCACCTCAGTTAATATACTCTGGAAACCCCTTTGCAGACATGTCCAGAGACAGGTTTCCTTGGTGTTTCCAGATCCTGTGACATTGTGTTAATATTAGTCATCACAGAAACTGGCTGTTTTACTGAAATACGAAATGAGCATTGTGCCTAAACCTCATCATCTTGTCTCTTGTGAATGCAAAACCATATTATCTGCCTATAATTATTTACAGTAGTTACTTTGCCTTTCTTAATTAACATAACAAATATTTTTGTTACATTATTTCATGACGTAAATGTTTGAAATTTTCACTAGTTGTAAAAAAAAAATGCTGGGAGTGGGGTGACTGGTGGAACCATCTGCAGGTTTTGCAGGGAACTCCGGACGCAGCTGTTGTCGTGTGTCACCTCTGCTGGGGTGGCTTTCAGGAGACGTAGCTGCCCTTCCATTCACCATGTTTTTGCAAGTTACCTCCTTTGCCCCTGCCCCATTAAGCAATCCCAATAAACTCATTGATTCACCAAACTGGTCATGGGTGTGTCTTTTTGTTTGTTTGTTTTTGGTCTGTCATCAGTGCTTTACATAGGGCAAATACCATTTTCATTTTTGTCTCCCCAGAAAAAGCCATGGAAGAGAGCTTATTGTAAGAAATTTGCAACCATCAGAGGCAAAATCAAATCCACAAAGTATCTGCAATGTTATACAAAGCAAAATAGCCAATTTGAGTCACAGGACAAATCTCGGTTTTTGAAAGTTATCTGCTAGAATAGTGATACTCCAAAGTGCTGAAGAATGTGACTATAACCCTAATTGTTAATAAAAATCTATTTTTGAAGATTTAATTAATGCCATTTAAAAAGACTGGAGTTATTTCATACCTTCTCATTGTAAATGATGCTGTTGGGCCAACTTCAGAAAAGGCGGTTGGACTGTTCTGAAACTCCAAACGTTATAGTTCTAATGCCCAATGTGATTATAGTGCATTTATTGATGTCCTTAAAGCTAAATTAGGCATAGGGTAAAATCCAATGGGACTAGTGCATGTATAGAAGATGTATATGTAAAGGTTCTAGCACAAGAGGAAGGCCGGGTGAGCTCACAGGAATATCTGTGGGCAGCTGGCCAATGAACCAGTGGTAAGGCCTTGCTAGAGTCCAACACTGCTGGACCCTTGAGCTTGTATTTCCAGCCACCAGAACTATTTTTTATACATTTCTTATTATTTCTGCTCATACAAAAATAATAGGTACACCAGTTCTCTCCCTCCCTCTCCCCCCCAACCCTCTGCTCACCCTCCTCTCACCCCTCCTTCCCCATCCCCCAGTGCCTCCCGCCCCAATTCCCAGAGAGTCCTTTATTGTGCATGCGACTCTCCTCTGGGCCCTCCTCTCGGATGATGTACAAGGACCCAGTGGCATTTCCCTGAACCCTTTCCTGTGTTCCCCTTAAGCATAGGAACACTACTGCAGCCACCAGAACTATTAAAGAAGTTAATTTCTGTTATTAAAAAAACTCAGTACAGTATTTTTTTTTTTTTAAATTTAAAATGGAAGTCTGGGAACACCGAAACAACAAAATGTAAGAGAGCTAAAAAAATTAAGCAATAGATCGCGTAAGTAAATTAAGAGTGATGTTTTGCAGTTAGCTATTGTTATGATCCTACATTTTATAGAGTAAATTTTTAAAAGAAGCTATTTAATAAATATCTACAGGACATTCACTGGAAAGGGGGAATAATATTCAGGGTCTTTTAAACACATGAAGGCCTTTGGTTACATTGAAATAAAGTGGTGCTATAATTCAGTCAAATAAAACCAGCTCATACTTCTTAGAATGAGCAATGACCACTAATTGTGTTGATCCAGGACAAGGCAAACAATGTAGGTTACTGGGAAAAAAAAGTATGACTGACAATATCAAATAGGATATAAAATGATCTAATTGTATTAGAAACTCCTGAATGAGTTACATAAATCAGTTAAAAGCGCACCATAGACCATTACATATTCATCAAGCATGCATGCGCTTGATATGTGATACTACATAATGTGTATACAACAATTTTAGATATAGTGTACATTTTGAAATTTTACATATTTTCATTGTATAAACTAGGTCATATAAACAAATGTCACATGAAAAAGAAAGAAATGAAAAAGGCAAGTGAAGTAAGACTGCAAGCTGAGTTTGGCGCTGTGGCCTGTAGCTCAACTGCTCAGGAGACTGAGACAGGAAGAGCATGAGCTTAAAGCCTGCCTGATCAATGCAGCAAGACTCTGTCTCAAAAATGAAACAAAACAAAAAAGTAAAATAGAAACACATTATCAAGCCTTTTCGCCAACCTACCTGGGATGGGCGCAGTCCAACGAGGACGCACTGTGTCCCAGGTAAACACGCTCTGCTCACCCCTAAGCCTCAGGTAACCCACTCGTCCCAGCTCCTCCCATCAGCCAGTCTGAACAGGTGCTGCACCAGGCTGGGGAGGACCCCTAGGCCATATCCCAGGTCCCTAGGTTAATTGCACCCCCCACCAGCACCTCTGCACTTTCCCCTTGCCTGCCCGGGACACGCGCAGTCCAGCAAGGACACATTGTGCCCCAGGTGAACACACCCTGCTCACCCCCAAGCCCAAGCCCCAAGTAACCCACCCATCCCAGCTTCTCCCACTAGCCAGTCAGAGCAGGCGCTGCTCCAGGCTGGGGAGGACCCCTAGGCCACACCCCAGGTCAACAGGTTAATTGTGTGGGCTGCTAGCATCTCTGCTACCCCCTGCTCCTCCCCCCCTTCCCGTCCTGCCAGCCCGGGAGATACACAATCCAGTGAGGACACACTGTGCCCCAGTCCAGGGAGCACACACATCTCATCAGAATTCAGCAGAGTCCAAAGAATACCCAAGCAAAGCTTTAGGGGATGAAGGCCACACATCTGAAATCCTCTAAATTCATCCTATCACATGGGAGAGATTCTCCACATCTAGCCCAAAAGAGCCTGTTCATTTCAATTATTAATTACTGTAGAGTAACTTTTCCATATAGCCACCCCCAAAACATATACAACTTCAGGGACTATACCACTCAGCCTCACATATCATCAAGGTACTAAAACGTAAAAGTGCACTGCCATACTACTATTCACCCCCTGTCCACCCCCTGTGCTGTCTAATAGCCTCATCTAGGAAATAACAATAACAAGTGTAACCAACACCAAGGCAAACACTAGTAATAACTCCCCAAGAGTAGTAATACCAACTAAATCAATTCAGTCAAAATCACTCAGAAATTGAAAGAAGGTCTTAAGAGATAAAACAACAATGCCCAATCAAAGTGCAAATCCATGAGAAACAAAACCCAAGAAAACAAACCTCCCACCGAAAGAATTAACACCATAATGATAGACTCCAACCAGAACAAATCCACAGAAAATAGCCAAGAAAGCCCGACCCAAGATAACGACTTTCAAAGCATGATCATTACCATGATCAATACTATGAAAGAGGAAATCCAGAAGGAGTTAGATAACTGCATTAACCACTTTGAAGAGGAACACAACACACACTTGGAGGAGTTGAGAAAAACAATTCAAGAAACGAAAATAGGCATAGAGCAGTTAAAACAGACTCAAGAAGAGTTTAAAACTGAACTAAAAGACAAGTTGACATTAACCCAGAACTCAACAGAGAGTCTTATCAGCAGAACAAATGAAGCAGAAAATAGAATTTCAGATCTTGAAGACATAGTAGGAGTATTAACCAGCTCAATGGAAGAGGTTGTTAAAGCCAAAAAGATACTGGAGAGAAATATTCAAGAGTTATGGGACACCCTGAAGAAGCCTAACATGTGTATTCAAAGAATACCAGAGCAAGAATCCCAAAATACCACACCTGAGGGAATTTTTCAAACTATCATTAAGGAAAACTTTCCTCATCTAAAAAAAGAGAGGCCCATTCATATACAAGAGGCATTCTGCACCCCAAACAGATATGACCAAATTAGAAACTCGCCATGGCAAATAATAGAAAAACACTCCACATTCAAGACAAAGAAAAGGTGCTGAGAGGTTCAAGGGAAAAAAAAAGTCACTTTTAAAGGTGAACCTATTAAAATAACAAATGACTTCTCAATGGAAACAGTAAAAGGAAGAAGAGCTTGGAGAGATGTACTTCAAGTATTGAATGAGTAAAAATGTCAACCCAGGCTGATATACCCTGCAAAACTATCTGTCATGATTGAGGGGGAAAGAAAAGTTTTCCAGCACAAAGACAATTTGATGGCTTGCATGTCTACCAAACCAGGCCTTCAAAAAACACTAGAAAAGATACTTAAGCTTGAAGATAAGAACAAGCATATCCAGACCATCCAGCCGGAGCCGCGTGGGGGCCTAGGGACGAGGAGGACCTCCCCCTGCGCACGGGCACCGCCCCAGCTGCCCTCGGGTTTAATAGCTCCACGCCGACGTGCCCATCCTCCCTTTTCACCCCACCCCGCTCGGCCGGCCGGGACGCGCACGGGCGGTCCAGCCGGGCCTCACCCCGCGCCCTAGGACCCCAGGTCAGCCCACAGGGACCCGGCTCCGTCTCCCACCATCCAGCCGGAGGGGGCCGAGGGACGAGGAGGACCTCCCCCTGCGCCCGGGCCCCGCCCCAGCTGCCCTTGGGTTAAATAGCTCCACGCCGACCTGCCCATCCTCCCTTTTCACCCCACCCCGCTCCGCCGGTCAGGACGCACGCGCATGCGCGGTCCAGCCGGGCCTCACCCCGCGCCCTAGGTAAGTCCCTGTTTGGGCCCCGCCCACCAGTACCCCAGGCCAAATAATTCAGTTTAGTGAAATTGAGAGATCTTAAGAGTTAAAATGACAATGCCAAAGTCAAAGTGCAAATCCATGAGAAGCAACACTCAAGTAAACAAATTTCCCACTGAAGAAATTAATCCCATGTTAGAATCCAACAAGAACAAACCCACGGAAAAAGGCCAAGAAAGCCTCACCCAGGATAAGGTCTTCCAAAATATGATCATTACCATGTTCAATACTATGAAAGAGGAAATCAGGGAGGAATTATATAATCGAATCAATCGCTTTGAAGAGGAACACAACAGACATCTGGAGGAGTTGAGAAAAACAGTGCAAGAAACAAAAAGTGGCATAGAGCAGTTAAAACAAACTCAAGCACAATTTAAAACTGAGCTAAAAGACAAGTTATCTTCAACCCAGAACCACAGAGAGTCTTATCAACAGAACTAATGAAGCAGAAAACAGAATTTCAGACCTTGAAGATAAAGTGGGAGTACTAACCAGCTCAATGGAAGAGGTTGTTAAAGCCAAAAAGATACTTGAGAGAAATATCCAAGAGATATGGGACACCCTGAAAAAGCCTAACATGCGTATTCATGGAATACCAGAGCAAGAATCTCAAAATACCACCCCTGAGGAAATTTTTCAAACGATCATCAAGGAAAACTTTCCTCATCTAAAAAAAGAGAGGCCCATTCATATACAAGAGGCATTCCGCACCCCAAACAGATACGACCAAAATAGAAGCACACCGCGGCAAATAATAGTTCAAACACTCCACATTCAAGATAAAGAACTGGTGCTGAGAGCTTCAAGGGAGAAAAAACAAGTCACTTTTAAAGGTAAACCTATTAAAATAACAAATGACTTCTCAGTCGAAACAGTAAAAGCAAGAAGAGCTTGGAGAGACATACTTCAAGTATTGAATGAGCAAAAATGTCAACCCAGGCTGATTTACCCTGCAAAACTATCAGTCATGATTGAGGGAGAAAGAAAAATTTTCCAGCACAAAGACAACTTTAAGGGATACATGGCCACCAAACCAGGCCTTCAAAAACTGCTAGAAATGATACTCAAGCGTGAAGAAAAAAACAGGCATATCCAGGAGAACAGAAGGCAAATATAACACCATTAAAAGCGAAGCAATATACTTATAAAAACTACTAAACATAATAAATGTCTGGAATTAACAATAGTTTCTCCATTATAACACTGAATGTTAATGGACTTAATTCACCGATCAAGAGACACAGATTACAAACTTGGATTAAAAATCACAATCCATCAATCTGTTGCCTGCAGGAAACCCATCTCACCACAAAAGATAGGCACGCTCTAAAAATAAAAGGCTGGTCAACAATTCTACAAGCAAATGGAAGCAGAAAACAGGCAGGGGTAGCCATTATGCTATCAGACAAAGTGGATTTCAAACCAAAAAAAATTATAAGAGACACGGATGGATACTACATTTTAGTCACAGGTACAATTCACCAGGAAGATTTCACAATACTGAACATATATGCACCCAATACGGGCCCCTCCACATTCATTAAGAAAACCCTACAGCGTCTAAAGCAAGAAATCAACCCCCAAACGATAATTCTTGGGGACTTCAACACCGCCCTCTCTACATGAGATAGATCAACAGGTCAAAAGCTTAACAGAGACACTTTGGAACTTAATCAAACCCTGAAAGAAATGGAACTTACAGATCTCTATCGAACTTTTCACTCACGCACCAAAGAATACACATTTTTCTCAGCAGCACACGGAACTTTCTCCAAAATAGATCACATATTGGGCCACAAAATGAATCTACACATATACAAGAAAGTTGAAATTCTAACCTGTGCCCTATCAGACCACCACGGCCTAAAGCTGGACATCCACAACACATCAAACAAGAGAAAATACACTAACTCCTGGAAACTTAACACTATGATGCTGAATGAGACATGGATTCAGGAAGAAATTAAAAAGGAAATTCAAGATCTGAAAGTGAATGATAACGAAAATACAACTTACCAAAATCTCTGGGACACAATGAAAGCTGTTCTAAGAGGTAAGTTCATAGCTCTTAATGCCCACGTCAAAAAAATGGAAACATCAGAAATAAACAACTTAACAATGCAGCTTAAAGCTTTAGAGAAACTAGAGCAATCTGATCCCAAAAGCAGTAGAAGAGAAGAGATTAGCAAAATAAGGGGAGAAATATCTGAAATCGAGACTAAGAAAATGATAGAAAAAATCAACCAATCAAAAACCTGGTTCTTTGAAAAAATCAACAAGTTCGATACACCCCTAGCTAAACGAACCAAAAGCAAGAGAGAGAAAACCCAAATTAACAAAATTAGAAATGAACATGGAGTTATCACTACTGATACCCAAGAAATCGAGAGAATTATAACATCATATTTCAAAAACTTATACTCTGTGAAGTTTGACAACACAAAAGAGATGGATGAATTTCTAAGTAAACACAGCTTACCTAAATTGAATCAGGAAGTTGTGAATTATTTAAATAGTCCTGTAACATATAAGGAAATTGAGGAAGTAATCTCGAATCTTCCCACCAAAAAATGTCCTGGACCAGATGGATTCAGCACAGAGTTCTACCAGACATTTAAGGAGTTAATAACACCAATACTCCTTAAACTGTTCCATCAAATAGCAAAGGAAGGAACACTACCAAATTCCTTCTATGAAGCTAATATCGTTTTAATCCCAAAACCTAATAAAGATTCACTTAAAAAAGAAAACTATAGGCCGATCTCCCTGATGAACACAGACGCAAAGATTCTCAACAAAGTCTTAGCAAATCGGATTCAAAAACATATTAAAAAGATCATTCATGGGGACCAAGTAGGCTTCATCCCCGGCACACAAGGTTGGTGCAACATACGCAAATCAATAAATGTAATTCATCATGTAAACCAGTCCAAAGTCCAAGACCACATGATACTCTCGATAGATGCAGAAAAAGCTTTTGACAAGATCCAACAGCCTTTTATGATCAAAACGCTAGAGACAGTGCGAATGGAAGGAACCTTAATCAATATAATAAAAGCTATATACAACAAGCCCACAGCAAGGATTATGCTCAATGGGGAACAACTGGAAGCATTCCCACTTCGATCAGGAACTAGACAAGGCTGTCCACTCTCACCACTTCTATTCAATATTGTACTTGAAGTGTTAGCTGAAGCCATAAGACAAGAAAGGGACATAAGAGGGATTCGAATCGGCAAGGAAGAAGTCAAGCTATCCCTATTTGCAGATGACATGATCTTATACCTGAGTGATCCCAAAAACTCCACCAGGAAGCTCCTGGAACTAATTGAGAAGTTCAGCAGGGTGGCAGGATACAAAATAAATGTGCAAAAATCAGAGGCCTTCCTATATGCCCAGAATGAAAGAAGTGAAAAAGCCTTGAGAGAAACCATACCATTTACTATAACCCCTAAAAAAATGAAATACCTTGGTATAAACCTAACTAAGGAGGTAAAAGACCTTTACAATGAAAACTTTAAAACCCTAAAGAAAGAAATTGCAGAAGACACCAGAAGGTGGAAAGACCTCCCTTGTTCCTGGATTGGCAGAATCAACATTGTAAAAATGACTATCCTACCAAAGGCAATATACAGATTCAATGCTATACCAATCAAAATCCCAAAGCAATTCTTCAAAGAAGTTGACCAAACAATCTCAAAGTTCATATGGAGGCACAAAAGACCCAGGATAGCAAAAACAATCCTGAGTAACAAAAACACAGCTGGAGGTATTACCATACCAAACCTAAGTCTATACTACAAATCCATAGTTATAAAGACAGCCTGGTACTGGCTCCAAAATAGACACACAGATCAATGGATAAGGATTGAAGACCCAGATATAAGCCCACAAAGTTACAGCCATTTGGTCTTTGACAAAGGGGCCCAAAGAATCCAATGGAAAAAGAACAGCATCTTCAACAAATGGTGCTGGCAAAACTGGATCTCCACATGCAGAAGATTAAAGCTGGACCCGTACTTGTCACCATGTACAAGACTTAATTCCAAATGGATCAAGGACCTTGATATCAGGCCAAAGACTATGAAAACCATAGTTGAAAGGATAGGGAACTCCCTCGAGCTGATTGGGCTAGGCCAACACTTCCTAAACAGACATCCAATGGCACAGTCACTGCTATCAACTCTCAACAGTTGGGATCTTGTGAAATTAAAGAGCTTCTGTTCAGATAAAGAGATTGTAACGCGAGCTCAAAGGCAACCCACAGAATGGGAGAAAATCTTCACTAACCACATATCTGACAGAGCTCTACTGTCCAGAGTGCACAAAGAACTTAGAAAACTAAACTCCAAGGAAAACACTGGCCCAATTAAAAAATGGGCCCTGGAACTTCAAAGAAACTTTACCAGGGATGAAATTAAAATGTCTAACAATTATCTTAAAAAATGCTCCACTTCCTTCGCCATCAGGGAAATGCAAATCAAAACTTCCCTGAGATATCATCTCACCCCGGTCAGGATGGCAAAAATCCACAATACAAACAACGACAAATGCTGGAGAGGATGTGGAGAGAGGGGAACTCTCCTACATTGTTGGTGGGAATGCAGGCTCATACAGCCACTCTGGCGAGCCGTCTGGAGATTCTTAAAGAAATTAAAGATTGAAATGCCATATGACCCTGCTATCCCACTTTTGGGAATAACCCCCCATGCAGCAGAGGTTCGCCTCGATAAGCACAAGCTCGACCATGTTCATAGCAGCACTGTTTACAATAGCAAAGTCATGGAATCAACCTAAATGTCCAACAGTTGACGAGTGGATAAGGAAACTGTGGTACATCTATACAATGGAGTACTACTCAGCCATCAAAAATGATGAATTACTGGAATTTGCTGGGAAATGGATGTCATTAGAAAGAATTATATTAAGTGAAGTATCCCAAACCCAGAAAATTAAGCGCCGTATGTACTCCCTAATAGGTGGCTCCTAGTACCAAACTCACCCAGCCCACATTGAGACACTCAAAAGTAAACCTATGTAACACAGTAATTGCAAGGATTATGAACAAGAGAGATGGGTTAGGAGGGCCACACCAGAAACAAGGAGAGAGGGGACCATGTTACAGCAGAGAAAATAGGCCTCCATCAAGGTCTGCAAGTAAGTAATGAGAAACCTGGTTAAGTTCACAGACGTTCTTTCCTGATCTCACAAGAAGGGGAGGGCATATAGTCTAGCAGATAAAAAGTAATCATTTTGCAAATGGGTGATGGACCCCTCCCTCAGTGAGGTTTCCTACTCTTATTACATCTACCCTTGAATGTGCTATTACAACAAGACTCCAGTTTAACAGCTTTTTGTCTCTGGCCAGGGGGTGACATACAGTGCCCAGCAGAATGGAGTGAAGGGAATTGCAGGAGCAGCAAAACTGCAAAAGAAAATCAACAAACCACAATCCAGATCTTCAGAGACTGTATATCAATCACATAGATTGATTAGGCCAGCCTAATCTCTCCCCATCCTGGAGCTCAGGGACATTTGCGGAAGAGGGGGCGGTAAGATTGTAAGAGCAAAAGGATGGGAGGAACAACGATTTGCAAGATTCTCAACAATAGTTGGGGCCAAAGCAATCATAATGGGACTTTGCATGCCCTGCGCAATGTCCAGCGCACTGTTGCCCTCATAAAGTCTAGCATCTGTTAAGGGCACCGAGACCCCTGGAGGCAAGGGATTGACAGCCATAGTAGTGATCTTATGCTTAAGAGGAACAAGAGAAAGGGCTTATGGAAATGCCACTGGGTCCTTATATGTCATCAGAGAGGAGGACCCAGTGGAGCGTTAGGCGTACACAATAAAGGACTCTCTGGGAATTGGGGGGGAGGCACTGGGGGAAGGGGAGGGGGAGGAGGGGGTTAGGGGGGAGGAGGGGGGAGGGAGGGAACTGGTAAAAAATTTTAAAATGTATAATTAAATTTTTAATAAAAAAAAGTTTATTCAACAACAACAACAACAAAAAAAAAAAAAAAAAAAAAAAAAAAAGAACAAGCACATCCAGGAGGACAGAAGGGAAGTATAATACCACCAAAACCTAAAAGCCAAATAATACACTTATGAAAGCTACTAAACATAAAAAGTATCCTAAATTAAAAGTAATTTCTCCATTGTAACATTAAATGTCAATGGAATTAACTCATCAATCAAGAGACACAGATTAAAACTTGGATTAAAAATCACCACCTGTCAATCTGCTGCCTTCAGGAAACTCATCTCACCACAAAAGATAGGCACATCTTAAAAATAAAAGGCTGGTCCAAAATTCTGCAAGCTAATGGAACCAGGAAACAGGCAGGGGTAGCTATTATGCTATCAGACAAAGTGGACTTCAAACTAAAAAAAATCATAAGGGACACAGATGCATACTGCATTTTAGTCACAGGTACAATTCACCAGGAAGAATTCACAATACTGAACATATATGCACCCAATACGGGCCCCTCCACCTTCATTAAGGCAAACCCTATAGCATCTAAAATGAGAAATCAACCCCCAAATAATAATTCTTCGGGGATTTCAACACTGTCCTCTTAACATGGGATATATCAACAGGTTAAAAACTTAACAGAGACACTTTGGCTTTCTTTTTTTTTTTTTTTTCCTAAATCACTTATTTATTTATTTCCACTTAGACAAACAATAGGTACACTGGTGCCCTCCCTCCTTCTACCTCTCCTTGGACCCCGTAACTCCCTCCTCCCTTTCCCCTTTCCTTTTCCCCCCTCCCTCCCTGTCTCCCAGTGCCTCCCCCAATCCCTGGAGCTTCCTTTATTTTTTTTTTAATTTTATTTTTATTCAATTGTGTGTGTGTCAATCCAGAACTTCAGAGACTCTATATCAACCACTTAGAACTAGGTCAGACTAATTTCTCCCCATCCTGAAGCTCAGGGAAATTTGCAGAAGAGGGGGCGGTAAGATTGTAAGAGCGAAAGGATGGGAGGAGCAATGATATGCACAATACTCCACACAAGTTAGGGCCGAAGCAATCATAATTGGACTTTGCATGCCCTGCTCAATGTCCAACACACTATTGACCTCACAAAGTCTAGCATCTGCTAAAGGCACCAAGATCCTTGGAGACAAGGGATTGACAGGCAAAGTAGTGTTTCTATGCTTAAGGGGAACACAGGAAAGGGTTCAGGGAAATGCCACTGGGTCCTTGTATGTCATCGGAGAGGAGGGCCCAGAGGAGAGTCTGACATGCCCATTAAAGGACTCTCTGGGGATTGGGGGGAGGCACTGGGGGATGGGGAGGGAGGGGTGAGAGGAGGGGGAGCAGGGGGTAAGGGGCGAGGAGAAGGGAGGGAGGGAAGTGGTGTACCTATTAAGTGTGTATGAGCAGAAATAATAATAAAAAATTGTGTGTGTGTGTATGTGTGTGTATGTGTATGTGTGTGTGTGTGTGTGTGTGTGTGTGTATGTGTGTGTGTGTGTGTGTGTAGAACTAAGGGCAAATTCGGGAACCACCATGGACCACCTCCGCCTTCTTCTTGTTTACAACAGTGACACTTTGGAACTTAATCAAATCCTTAATGAAATGGACCTTACAGATCTCTATTGAACTTTTCTTTTCCACACATGAAAGAATACACATTTTTCTCAGCAGCACACGGAACTTTCTCCAAAATAGATCACATATTGGGCCACAAAACGAATCTCCACATATACAGGAAAGTTGAAATTCTAGCCTGTACCCTATCAGACCACCATGGTCTAAAAGCTTGACATCTGCAACACAACAAACAACAGAAAATACACTAACTCCTGGAAACTAAACACTGTGATGCTGAATGAGAATTGGATTCAGGCAGAAATTACAAAGGAAATTCAAGATTTCCTGGAAGCGAATGATAATGAAAATATATCTTATAAAAATTTTTGGGACATGGAGGCTGGAGAGGTGGCTCAAGGGTTAAGCCTCTGCCTTGCAGGAGGAAGGTCCTGAGTTCAGAACTTAGACCCCACCTATAGACACCAGGTGGAAGGGAGGTTGGCCTGCTTTTCTGGTCCTGGGGGCGGAGCCTGTGAATCCCAGGGCAGAGTAAACAAGGAGGTGGAGGCAGTCCATGGTGGTTCCAGAATTCATCCATGGTTCTACACACACACATACACACATACATACACACATATACACACACACGCACAATTGAATAAATAATAAACGATTAAAAAAATCTTTGGGACACAATGAAAGTTGTCTAAGAGGTAAGTTCATAGCTTTTAATGCCTACTTCGGAAAAATAGAAACATCACAAATAAATAACTTAACAATGCAGCTTAAAGCTTTAGAAAAACTAGAGCAATCTGATCCCAAAAGCAGTAGAAGAGAGGAGATTAGCAAAATCAGGGGAGAAATATCGAAAGTTGAGATAAGGAAAACAATACAGAGAATCAACCAGTCAAAAAGCTGGTTTTTTGAAAAAAATCATTAAGATTGATACACTAGCTAAATTAACCAAAAGCAAGTGAGAGAAAACCAAAATTCACAAAATTAGGAATGAAAATGGAGTTATCACTACCGATACCCAAGAAATTCAGAGTATTATAATGTCATATTTCAAAAACCTATACTCTGTGAAATTTGACAACACAAAAGAAATGGATGAATTCCTAAGTAAACACAACTTACCTAAATTGAATTAGGAAGTTGTGAATTAGTTAAATAGTCCTATAACATATTTAAATAGTCCCTGACAAGATGGATTCAGTACAGAGTTCTATCAGACATTTAAGGAGCTAATAACATCAATACTTAAACTGTTCCATCAAGTAGCAAAGGAAGGAACACTACCAAATTCTTTCTATGAAGTGACTATCATCTTAATCCCCAAAACTTATAAAGATACACTTAAAAAAGAAAACTATAGGGCAATCTTTTTGATGAACACAGATGCAAAAATTCTCAACAAAGTCTTAGCAAATCGGATTCAAAAACATATCAAAAAGATCATTCATGGGGATCAAGTAGGCTTTATCCCAGGCACACAAGTTTGGTTGAACATATGCAAATCAATAAACGTAATTCACCAAATAAACCAGTCCAAAATCCAAGACCACATGATACTCTCAATAGATGTAGAAAAAGCTTTTGACAAGATGCAACAGCCCTTTATGATCAAAAACCTAGAGAAGGTTGGAATGGAAGGAACCTTTATCAATATAATAAAAGCTGTATACAACAAGCCTACAGCAAGGATTATACTCAATGAGGAAAAATTTGAAGCATTCCTGCTTCAATCAGGAACTAGACAAGGCTGTCCACTCTTACCACTTCTATTCAATATTGTACTTGAAGTCTTAGTTGAGGCCATAAAAAAAGAAAGGGATATAAAAGGGATTCAGATAGGCAAGGAAGAAGTCAAGCTATACCTATTTGCAGATGACATGGTCTTATACCTAAGTGATCCAAAAAACTCCACTAGGAAACTCCTGCAACTAATAGCGGAGTTCAACATGTGGCAGGATACAAAATAAACGTATAAAAATCAGTGGCCTTTCTATATGCCCAGAATGAAAGAAGTGAAAAAGCCCTGAGAGAAACAATCCGATTTACTATAGCCCTTAAAAAAAAAGTAATACCTTGGTAAAAACCTAACCAAGGAAGTAAGAGACCTTTACAATGAAAACTTTAAAACCCTAAAGAAAGAAATTACAGAAGATGCTAGAAGGTGGAAAGACTTCCCATGCTCCTGGATTGGCAGAATCAACATCATAAAAATAACCATCCTACATTAAGATTGTAATTGCACAAGGATAGGAGGAGTAATGATATGCAAGATACTCCACACAAGTTAGGGCCGAAGCAATCATAATAGGAATTTGCATGACCTGCGCTATGTCCATCACACTATTGACCCTACAAAGTCTAGCATGGACTAAAGGCACAAGGATCCTTGGAGGCTAGGGACTGACAATCACAGTAGTGTTCCTTATCTTAAGGAGAACACAGGAAAGGGTTCTGGGAAATGCTCCTGGGTCCTTACACCTCATTGGAGAGGAGGACCCAGAGGAGAGCTTGGCATGCACATTAAAGGATGCTCCGGGGATTGGGGGGGAGACACTGGGGGGAGGCACTGGGGGATGGGGAGGGGGAGGGGAGGGGAGGGGAGCAGAGGGGCCTGGGGAAGGTGGAGGGAGGGAGGGGACTGGTGTACCTGTTAGGTTTGTATGAGCAGAAATAAAAAAAAATGACCATCCTACCAAAGGCAATATACTAATTCAATGCTATAACAATTAAAATCCCAAAGCAATTCTTTAAAGAAGTTGATCAAACAACTCACAATTCATATAGAGGCACAAAAGACCCAGGACAGCAAAAACAATTCTGAGTATCAAAAACTCTGCTGGAGGTATCACCATACCAAATTTTAGTCTATACTACAAATCCATAGTTATAAACACAGCCTGGTACTGGCTTCAAAATAAACACACAGATCAATGGATAAGGATTGAAGATCCAGATATAAGCCCACACACCTACAGCCCGCTGATCTTTGGCAAAAGGGCACAAAAGTCCAATGGAAAAAGAAAAGCATCTTCATTGAATGGTGCTGGCAAAACTGGATGTCCAAACATGCAGAAGATTAAAACTGGGCCCATACTTGTCACCATGTATAAGACTTAATTCCAAATGGATCAAGGATCTCTATATAAGGCCAGAGACTATAAAAACCTTAGTTGAAGGGTTAGGGAACTCCCTTGAGCTGATTGGAATAGGCCACAGTTACTAAACAGAAATCCAATAGCACAGTCACTGCAACCAACACTCAATAGATGGGATCTTATGAAATTAAAGAGTTTCTGTTTAAATAAAGGGATTGTAACTTGAGCACAAAGGCAACCCACAGAATGGGAGAAAATCTTCACTAACCATATATCTGATAGAGCTCTATTATCCAGAGTGCACTAAGAACTTAGAAAACTAAACACCAAGGAAACAAATGGCCCAATTAAAAAATAGGCCCTGGAATTCAAAAGAAACTTTACCAGGGACAAAAATTGAAATGTCTAACAAATATCTTAAGAAATGGTCCACTTCCTTAGCCATCAGGGAAATGCAAATCAAAACCTCCCTGAGATATCATTTCACCCCGGTCAGAATGGCAAAAATCCACAATACAAACAACAACAAATGCTGGAGAGGATGTGTAGAGAAGGGAACCCTCCTACATTGCTGGTGGGAATGCAGGCTCACACAGCCACTCTGGTGAGCTGTCTGGCGATTCTTAAAAAAGTTAAAAATTGAAATGCCATATGACCCTGCTATTCCACTTCTGGGAATACAGCAAAAATTCACCTTGATAGCAGAAGCATGACCATGTTCATAGCAGCACTGTTTACAATAGCAAAGTCATGGAATCAACCCAAATTCCCAACAGTTGACGAATGGATAAGGAAAATGTGGTACATTTATACAATGGACTACTACTAAGCCATCAAAAATGATGAATTATTGAAATTTGCCAGGAAATGGATGGAATTAGAAAAAATTATATTGAGTGAAGTATCTCAGACACAGAAAATTAAGTGCCATGTGTACTTTCTAACAGATGGATCCTAGTACCAAACCAACTCAGTGACACATCAAAGATAAATCACTGTAATACCTACAGTAATTGCTAAGATTATAAACAGGAGGGAAGGGGAAGAAGGGCACCACCAGAAACAAGGAAAGTGGGGATCATGCCACCATCAAGTACTGCAAGTAAGTAATGAGATATTTGGTTAAGCTCACACACTTTCCTTCCTGGTCACTTGCAAGTGATGGGATTTGATATCAATAGATAGGGAGGGCATTAGAGTCTAGTAGATAGAAGGTAATCATCCTGCAAATGGAAGACTAACCCCCCCACCATGGTCTCCTACTCTTATTCCATCTACCTTTAAATCTACTCTTATAATAAGACTCTATTTTAACAGCATTTTATCTCTGGCTAGGATGTGACATCCAATACCCATCTGGATGGAGCCAAGGGCGGTGCAGGAACAGCAAAACTGGAAGAAGAAGAAAAGAAGAATAACCATAATTAGAACATCAGAGACCCTACATTAATCACCAGAAACCAGGCTAGCCTAATCTCTTCCCATCCCAAAGCTCAGGGATATTTGCAGTAGAGGGGGCGGTAAGATTGTAAGAGCCTAAAGATAGGGAGGAGCAAGATACTCCATATACATTAGGGTTGAAGTAATCATAATAGTAATCATAACAGGACTTTCCATGACCTGCGCAATGACAAACATATCATTGACCCCCCAAAGTCTAGCATGGATCACAGGCTCTAAGATCCTTAGAGGCAAGGGATTAACAGCCACCATAGTGTTCCTATACTAAAGGGGACACAAAAAAGAGTTCTAGGCAATGCTACTGAGTCCTTACACCTCATCAGAGAGGAGGACCCAGAGGCAAGTTTGACATGCACACTAAAGGATGCTCCAAAATGGGGGGCACTGGGAGAAAGGAAGGGAGGTGGGAAAAGGAAGGGCAAAAGGGGGAAGGGAGGAAGGGGTCCAAGAAGGATTGGAGGGAGTGAGGGGAATGGGGTAACTATTAAGTTTGTATGAGTGGAAAAAAAAGGAATACTACTCAGCCATCAATAAAGATGAATTAATGAAAAAAAAAGAAGGTACAAGAAAAAAACACATTATGGAGTCATTGCCAGGAGCTTTCTAATATCCATGTTTGGTTTCTTGCTTGGTGACAATTATGTGGATATTGGTGGCCAAATCATCACCCTTTGAATTCTAAGTGTTTGTTAATTTTTTACTTTAGCTTTTTAATATTAAGGTAAGTTCTGAACTAATATACTAACCAGATAAAAGCTTATAGAAACAGTATTAACATTAAATGAAGTATGCTCAAAGACGAAATATATTGATACTTAAAGAGATATACTATATCAACTAATAGAAGGAATAATAAAATACACAAATTAGGAGTATAATTTTTTGCTTCTTTTTTCATTCTCTTTTATTTCCTTAAATGTTACATACATGAATATAGTGAATTTATAATATTTTCATCCCATAATCCCACCCAACTTTTCCCCTTGCAACCCTTCACCTTTCCTTCATCTTCCTTTCCATCTCCTCCTATATTCAAATCTTTTCACTTGTGTGGCTCACTATATTTCATCTAGTCTGTCTTTGATGATGCATACCTGATGGATTCAAATCACATACAGGTCAGACAAGGTGAAAACCTGCAAAACAGTGAAAGAGAATACTTCTGTATTTGCATGCTAGCAAATGAGAACTCAGGTTAAATTCAGCATCCTGCAACTAGAGACTATGGCTTGTGATGGGGCACACAGTATGTGGGTACGAATTAATTCACACTGTTTTGGGAGGACAGTGCTTTCTGTAAAACTGACTTTGAACCTTGTCCATTGGCTTAGGTGATATTGCTGTCCTTTCTAACATAGGCCATGACTTGTAAAAGGCAGCGTGCCCTTTACTGCTCACCTGAAAACCAGGCACTGGTGAATTCTGGGACAGAAGACAATAAATTGCGACTAGTGATGTTATGCTTTTCTTTTTTTTCTGAGTTTAGATTAGTTCTGAGATTGTTTTGCATCTCACTCATGGCAGAATTTGATATTGGAAATTCTGCTCTTGTCTCCACAACACTTGTAAACTCTCTTGACTTTGTCAGGAAAAAAAAAGTCCCTTAGGTAATGAAATTGCCACTATATTATCTGTTTCCAGAATTAATTAGCTTTGGAAAGTTAATATACTGACATTCAACTGTAGTTCTTCTGGGCTTACATACCAGACTGGTGGGGATGAGCACTCTTTTTTTTAAATTATTTTTTTCCCACTCATACAAACGTAATAGGTCCCGGGTCCTCTCCATCCCTCCCCGGTCCCCCATGCTCCCTCCCCCCTTTTACCCTTTCTTTCACTCATCTCCCTCCCTTTCTCCCAGTCCCCCCCTCAATCCATGAAGCATCTTTTAGTGTGAACATCAAACTTCCATCTGTAACTTCCACTCTAATGAGGTGTAAGGACTGAGGAGCATTGCCTAGAGCCCTTTCTTGTGCTCCCCTTTAGCATGAGAACACTATTGTGGCTGTTAATCTCTTGCCTTTAAGGATCCTAGTGCCTGTGATCCATGCTTGTTGCCTGTGTGGCAATTAATCATTTTAGTAACTGCTTTGCTACTGGTCTTGCAATTTTTTTTCTTTTTCTTTTAGTTCAAGCTGGCCAAATTCTCCAAAGTTGTAACATTACACCTAAGCAAGAGAGACCAGTGGGGTCATGCTATTGACACTGTAGGGACCTTTGTGCTTTCGTTTTCTAATCATTCCTTGGTAAACTTGGTTTGAGACAATGAAGATAAATGAATATGCAGGAAATATGACAGGAAAGGTCACATCCCCTCTAGGAACCTTGACACCCTTATTTCTTATTTGTTAATCTGTGGTTCACCGCTAACTTGAATCCAGAAAGAGAAGGCTCCATGGTCAACAGCAACCACCACCACCTCCACAACCACGACAAATCTCCATCCAAGATCCCAGCCCCATGAAGCCCGAGTTCACGTGAGACCTTGCAAGCTATGGTCTCCTTTCTCTTGCTCTTTGCCGTGCATCTGTGGCGAATCTTGTCAGATTGGAGCTCTGTCAGGGTTCTGAATGAACCCGTCCACCTGTATTGCTAGGCCACTGGTAGCATCCATTCTTCCAGCCACTCATTTGTCTTAGGTTTAGGAAACAAGGAACTAAGAGTCTTATTCATGGGTTCTGTGGTAGGGAAGGCACTGGGTTAAGGAATGGAAACCTTGGAATTATCAGATCAATGACAAGGTTAGGTATATCTGCTAATTGAAATTAAATCAACGAGTCTGTAACATTTTATGCTTTCTACCACTTATTTTTTTAGGGTATATACATGTGAATAATTTCAGAAGACTACCTTGAAAGTCTTCTGCTTAAGTTTGAGTAAGTTAATTAAGGCGTGTGTTTGTAACTGAAAGGAAGTACTGGAAATAATGTGCTTTTTTTCCCCCAGAATTTTCAGGATTGTGAAATCATGTACATTATTCTCTACTTCAAGTTTTATGATCTGTTCTTCTGCTTTACTTAACATATTCTCTAATTGCATTCATTTTCCTGAAAATGTCTCATGATTTTCATTATTCTACATGGTTGCACAGAATTCCATTATTCGTATGTATTACATTGTCTTCATTCATCTATTGAAAGACATCAAGACTGGTTCCATTTCTTGGCTATCATGAATAGTACTGCAGTAAACATGGATTTGTAAGTATCTGTGTGGTGTGTTGACTTAGAGACCTTCGGGCATATGCCCAAGAGTAGAAGAACTTTGACACATATTAGTTTTGTTTTCAAGTTCCGAGAAAGCTCCACTCTGAACCTCAAAATGGTCATACTAGTTTGTATTCCCACCAATAAAATATAATGATTACTCTTTCCCTGTGTTACTGCCAGCATTTATTTTCATGAAATCTCAGTGCAGGTTTCCTGATGATAAGGATGTTGAATACTTACAAAAACATTTAGATATTTATTGGGCATTTTTTAGAACTATGCAGTTTATTATCCCATTTGTTGATAGGGTGATTTGATTTGGGGTTCTTTACATATTCATTTTTGTGGTTCTTTACATATTCTGTTAACTCCCAATCTTATACATAGTTGGCAAAGATTTCATTTTGTTTATTTCAGAAGCAGAAGCAGAGGAGGAAGAAGAAGAAGAAGAAGAAAGAAGAAAGAAGAAGAAGAAGAAGAAGAAGAAGAAGAAGAAGAAGAAGAAGAAGAAGAAGAAAGAGAGAGAAAGAACATGTATGTCATGATGCAAGGGGGAGGTGAGAGAGACCACATCTCTTCCACCATGTGGGTTTCTGGGGATAGCCAGAGTGCCTGCTGGTGTCTTGTCTCCTGAGTTACTTCATTGACCAGAGTCTAGGTTGTCGCTTCACTCTGATGATTTTGCTGTTCAGAATTTTAAAATTCATGCAATCCCATTGCTGAGTTCTTGAAATTATTTCCTGTGCTCTTGGAATTCTTTTCAGAAAGTCTTCATTTATATCTGTTTCTTCTCTCTCTCTCTCTCTCTCTCTCTCTCTCTCTCTCTCTCTCTCTTTCTCTGTGTCATACCTGTATCTGGAAGTGTTTTGCTCAAGTACTTTCATGAGATGGGGCCGAATATTATGTATATTCACTTGAATTGATTTTTCTAATGTGGTTATCCAGATTTCCCAAAATTTGATGTGAATACTTTTTATCAAAAGGCTGGGCTTATTTCTGTACGTTCTTTCTATTCTATCCCATTTGTCTACATGACTGGTTTTGCGCTGGTACAATGCTGTTTTTGCTAATGTGGTTCTGTAATATAATTTGAAATCAGGCTTTGGTTGTTTGTGGTCATTTGCTCTTCAATAGGAGTTTTAAAACTGTTTTTCTGGTTTGGTAAAGAATGTAATTGGGATTCTGACTGGGGTTGCACGTAATGTAGTGTCTAGACAACTTTAGGCAGTATAGCTGATTTCACGATGGTAATTCTGCATCTCTGTGGGCATGAGTGCTATTTCAGTCATCCAGCATCTTTTTCAATTTCTTTCTTCAGCATCTTAAGTTCTCACTGTAGAGGTCTTGCATCTTTTTGGTTAGGTTCATTCATAAATATTTTATTTTTCTTGAAACTGTGAGGAATGGGATTTTTTTTTCTTGGCTTCTTTCTTGGAATATTTGTTATGGATAATACAGAAGACTTCTGATTCCTGGTGTTCTTTTGTATCTTGGTACTTTACTGAACGTATTTGTCAGATCTAAGAGAATTTTCTTGTATGTGTGATGGAATCTGTAGTTTTTTTAAAGCATATGTTTATACCATACAATTACTGCAGATAGGTTTCATCCTTTCCTGTTCAAATCCCTTTTGTTTTGTCTTTTACTTACTGCTCTAGCAAAGACTAAGCATTATATCGAATGAGGGCCCTGAGAGTGGTACTATTGTCACATTGTCAACTGTAGAGAAAATGTTCTCAGTTCTTCCCTATTCTGTCTGTCGGGTCTTCTTTATGTTCTTTCTATTCCTGGCTTCTGCAGGTTTTATTTTTATTAAAAAGGGACAATGTTCATTGTTCTTTGCCTCCTATTTATTGAGATAATATGTTTTATATTTTCAAATTTATTTATGTGCTGCATTATATTTATCTATTTGCATATGTTGAGTCAGCCTTGTATCCCTAGAAAGAAATCAATGTGGTCATGGTGTACCATCTTCCTGGTGTGTTATTTTTGTTTCTTTTTGAGACAGTGTCTCCTGTGGCACAGGTCTGGTCTTAGATTTGCTGTGTAGACAGAGCTGACTTTAAACTTCAGATTCTCCTGCCTCCACCTCCCTCTAAGGTATTCTTGAATGTAATTTGCAAGAAATTTATTGGCCTTTAGTTTTCTTTTTTTGTTATATCCATAAATGGCTTTGGTATCAGGGTAATTCTGTTTTGTAGAAAGAATTTAGTGGTATTTTTTCTCTATCATTTTGTGGACTAGTTTGTGGAATATCAGGTGTGGGCATTACTTAAAAAATCAACTTGTTAAAGCACTGTACATAATTCTATTTACTTTATCAAAATACATGAAAACTACCCCACAAATTTAATAAAAATTTAAATGAATTCATTGAAAACTTTTTGGTAGAATTCAGGAGTTAATTTGTTGGTCCTGGGCTTTATGTGTGGGGTAACTTTTTTAAAAATATTTTTTATTATAATTTCCTCTCATACAAACTTAATAGGTACACCGGTTCCCTCCCTCCCTCCTCCTCCTCCTGACCCCCTGCTCCCCCTCCCCTCACCCTTCCCTCTCCATCCCCCAGTGCCTCCCCCCAATACCCAGAGAATCTTTTAATGTGTATGCCAAACACTCCTCTGGGTCCTCCTTTCCAATGACATACAAGGACCCAGTGGCATTTCCCTGAACCCTTTCTTGTGTTCCCCTTAAGCATAGGAACACTACTGTGGCTGTCAATCCCTTGCCTCCAAGGATCTTGGTGCCTTTAGCAAATGCTAGACTTTGTGAGGTCAATAGTATGTTGGACATTGCGCAGGGCATGCAAAGTCCAATTATGATTGCTTCGGCCCTAACTTGTGTGGAGTATCTTACAAATCATTGCTCCTCCCATCCTTGTGCTCTTACAATCTTACCACCCCCTGTTCAGCAAATTTCCCTGAGCTTCAGGATGGGGAGAGATTAGGCTGGCCTTGTTCTATGTGGTTGATATAGAGTCTCTGAAGTTCTGGATTATGGTTTGTTGATTTTCTTTTGCACTTTTGCTGCACCTGCGATGCCCTTCACTCCATCCTGATGGGCATTGGATGCCACCCCCTGGCCAGAGACAAAAAGCTATTAAACTAGAGTCTTGTGATAAAAGCACATTCAAAGGTAGATGTAATAAAAGTAGGAAACCACAGTGAGGGAGGGGTCAATCACCCATTTACAAAATGGTTATTTTTTATCTGTCAGACTATATGCCCTCCCCTTCTGGTGAGATCATACCCCCTCAGTTGTAAATGATCAGGAATGAAAGTCTGTGAACTCAACCAGATGTCTCATTACTTACTTGTAGTCCTTGATGGAGGCCCATTTTCTCTGCTGTAACATGGTCCCCTCTCTCCTTGTTTCTGGTGTGGCCCTCCTACCCAATCCTTCCTGCTCATAATCCTTGCAATTACTGTAGGTATGACGGAGATTTATCCTTGAGTGTCTCTAGGTGGGCTGGGTGGGTTTGGTACTAGGAGCCACCTATTAGGGAGTACATATGGCACTTAATTTTCTGGGTCTGGGATACTTCACTTAATATAATTGTTTCTAATGACATCCATTTCCCAGCAAATTCCAGTAATTCATCATTTTTGATGGCTGAGTAGTACTCCATTGTATAGATATACCACAGTTTCCTTATCCACTTGTCAACTGTTGGACATTTAGGTTGATTCCATGACTTTGCTATTGTAAACAGTGCTGCTATGAACATGGTCGTGCTTGTGCTACCGAGGTGAATTTTTGCTGTATGTGGGGTTATTCCCAGAAGTAGAATAGCAGGGACATATGGCATTTCAATCTTTAATTTCTTTAGGAATCTCCAGACAGCTCGCCAGAGTGGTTGTATGAGCCTGCATTCCCACCAGCAATGTAGGAGAGTTCCCCTCTCTCCACATCCTCTCCAGCATTTGTTGTTGTTTGTATTGTGGATTTTTGCCATCCTGACCCGGGTGAGATGATATCTCAGGGAAGTTTTGATTTGCATTTCCCTGATGGCGAAGGAAGTGGAGCATTTTTTAAGATAATTGTTAGACATTTTAATTTCATCCCTGGTAAAATTTCTTTTAAGTTCCAGGGCCCTTTTTTAAATTGGGCCATTTGTTTCCTTGGTGCTTAGTTTTCTAAGTTCTTTGTGCACTCTGGATAATAGAGCTATATCAGATATGTGGTTAGTGAAGATTTTCTCCCATTCTGTGGGTTGCCTTTGAGCTCGTGTTACAATCTCTTTATCTGCACAGAAGCTCTTTAATTTCACAAGATCCCAACTGTTGAGAGTTGGTAGCAGTGACTGTGCCATTGGATGTCTGTTTAGGAACTGCTGGCCTAGCCCAATCAGCTCGAGGGAATTCCCTACCCTTTCAACTATGGTTTTTATAGTCTCTGGCCTGATATCAAGGTCTTTGATCCATTTGGAATTAAGTCTTGTACATGGTGACAAGTACGGGTCCAGTTTTAATCTTCTGCATGTGGAGATCCAGTTTTGCCAGCATCATTTGGTGAAGATACTGTTCTTTTTCCATTGGATTCTTTGGGCCCCTTTGTCAAAGACCAAATGGCTATAATTTTGTGGGCTTATATCTGGGTCTTCAACCTTTATCCATTGATCTGTGTGTCTATTTTGGAGCCAGTACCAGGCAGTTTTTATAACTATGGATTTGTAGTATAGACTGAGTTTTGGTATGGTGATACCTCCAGCAGTGTTTTTGTTACTCAGGAGTGTCTTTGCTATCCTGAGTCTTTTGTGTCTCCATATGAATTTTGAGATTGTTTGGTCAACTTCTTTAAAGAATTGCTTTGGGATTTTAAGTGGTATAGCACTGAATTTGTATATTGCCTTTGGTAGGATGGTCATTTTTATGATGTTGATTCTGCCAATCCAGGAACATGGGAGGTCTTTCCACTTTCTGGTGTCTTTTGCTATTTCTTTCTTTAGGGTTTTAAAGTTTTCATTGTAAGGGTCTTTTACCTCCCTGGTTAGGTTTATACCAAGGTATGTCATTTTTTTAGGGGCTGTAGTAAATCGGGTTGTTTCTCTCAGGGTTTTTTCACTTCTTTCATTCTGGGCATATAGGAAAGCCACTGATTTTTGTACATTTATTTTGTATCCTGCCACCCTGCTGAACTTCTCAATTAGTTCCAGGAGCTTCCTGGTGGAGTTTTTGGGATCACTCAGGTATAAGATCCTGTCATCTGCAAATAGGGATACCTTGGCTTCTTCCTTGCCGATTTGAATCCCTCTTATGTCCCTGTCTTGTCTTATGGCTTTGGCTAAGACTTCAAGTACAATATTGAATAGATGTGGTGAGAGTGGACAGCCTTGCCTAGTTCCTGATCGAAGTGGGAATGCTTCCAGTTGTTCCCCATTGAGCATAATCCTTGCTGTGGGCTTGTTGTATACAGTTTTTATTATATTGATAAAGGTTCCTTCCATTCCTACTGTCTCTAGCGTTTTGATCATAAAAGGCTGTTGGATCTTGTCAAAGGCTTTTTCTGCATCTATCGAGAGTATCATGTGGTCTTGGACTTTGGACTGGTTTATATGATGAATTACATTTATTGATTTGCGTATGTTGAACCAACCTTATGTGCCTGGGATAAAGCCTACTTGGTCCCCGTGAATGATCTTTTTGAAATGTTTTTGAATCCGATTTGCTAAGACTTTTTTGAGAATCTTTGCATCTGTGTTCATCAGAGAGATTGGCCTATAGTTTTCTTTTTTTAATGTATCTTTATTAGGTTTTGGGATTAAAACGATATTAGCTTCATAGAAGGAATTTGGTAGTTTTCCTTCCTTTGCTATTTGGTGGAACAGTTTAAGGAGTATTGGTGTTATTAACTCCTTAAATGTCTTGTAGAACTCTGTGCTGAATCCATCTGGTCTAGGGCATTTTTTGGTGGGAGGATTCGAGATTACTTCCTCAATTTCCTCATATGTTCTAGGACTGTTTAAGTAATTCCCAACTTCCTGATTCAATTTAGGTAAGTTGTGTTTACTTAGGAATTCATCCATCTCTTTTGTGTTGTCAAACGTCACAGAGTATAAGTTTTTGAAAAATGATGTTATAATTCTCTGGATGTCTTGGGTATCAGTAGGGATAACTCCATTTTCATTTCTGATTTTGTGAATTTGGGTTTTCTCTCTCTTGCTTTTGGTTAATTTAGCTAGGGGTGTATCAATCTTATTAATATTTTCAAATAACCAGCTTTTTTTTTCTTTTTTTTTAAATTTCAGCTCAAACAAAATTATTAGGTACACCAGTTCCCTCCCTCCCTCCTACTCCCCCCGTACCCCCTGCTCCCCCTTCCCACCCCTCTCCCTCCCCATCCCCCAGTGCCTCCCACCCCAATTCCCAGAGAGTCCTTTCTTGTGCATGACTGATTTTCCTCTGGGCCCTCCTCTCCGATGACGTACAAGGACCCAGTGCCCTTTCCCGTTTCCCCTTAGGTATAGGAACACTGCTGTGGCTGCCAATCCTTTGCCTCCAAGGATCTTGGTGCCTTTAGCAGATGCTAGACTTTGTGAGGTCAACAGTGTGTTGGACAATGCGCAGGGCATGCAAAGTCCAATTATGATTGCTTCAGCCCTAACTAGTATAGAGTATCTTACATATCATTGCTCCTCCCATCCTTATGCTCTTACACTCTTACCGCCCCCTCTTCCGCAAATTTCCCTGAGTTTCAAGATGGGGAGAGACTAAGCTGGCCTAGTTCTAGGTGGTTGATATAGAGTGTCTGAAGTTCTGGATTGTGGTTTGTTGATTTTCTTTTGCAGTTTTGCTGCTCCTGCAATGCCCTTCACTCCATCCTGGTGGGCATTGTATGTTACCCCCTGGCCAGAGACAAAAAGCTCTTAGAGTCTTGTGATAAAAGCACATTCGAAGGTAGATGTAATAAAAGTGGGAAACCACAGTGAGGGAGGGGTCTATCACCCATTTGCAAAATTGTTACTTTTTATCTGCCAGACTATATGCCCTCCTCTTCTGGTGAGATCACACCCCCTCAGTAGTAAATGATCAGGAACAAAAGTCTGTGAACTTAATCAGATGTCTCATTACTTATTTGGGTCCTTGGTGGAGGCCTATTTTCCCTGCTGTAACATGGTCCCTTCTCTCCTTGTTTCTGGTGTGGCCCTCCTACCCCCATCCCTCCTGTTCATAATCCTTGGAATTCCTGTCTCTAGGTGGGCTGGGTGGGCTTGGTACTAGGAGCCACCTATTAGGGAGTACATACGGCACTTAATTTTCTGGGTCTGGGATACTTCACTTAATATAATTGTTTCTAATGACATCCATTTCCCGGCAAATTCCAGTAATTCATCATTTTTGATGGCTGAGTAGTACTCCATTGTATAGATGTACCACAGTTTCCTTATCCACTTGTCAACTGTTGGACATTTGGGCTGATTCCATGACTTTGCTATTGTAAACAATGCTGTTATGAACATGGTCGTGCTTGTGCTATCGAGGTGAACCTCTGCTGTATGGGGGGTTATTCCCAAAAGTGGAATAGCAGGGTCATATGGCATTTCAATCTTTAATTTCTTTAAGAATCTCCAGACGGCTCGCCAGAGTGGCTGTATGAGCCTGCATTCCCACCAGCAATGTAGGAGAGTTCCCCTCTCTCCACATCCTCTCCAGCATTTGTCGTTGTTAGTATTGTGGATTTTTGCCATCCTGACCGGGGTGAGATGATATCTCAGGGAAGTTTTGATTTGCATTTCCCTGATGGCTAAAGAAGTGGAGCATTTTTTAAGATATTTGTTAGACATTTTAATTTCATCCCCGGTAAAGGTTCTTTGAAGTTCCAGGTCCCATTTTTTAATTGGGCCATTGGTTTCCTTGGAGTTTAGTTTTCTAAGTTCTTTGTGCACTCTGGACAATAGAGCTCTATCAGATATGTGGTTAGTGAAGATTTTCTCCCATTCTGTGGGTTGCCTTTGAGCTCGCGTTACAATCTCTTTATCTGAACAGAAGCTCTTTAATTTCACAAGATCCCAACTGTTGAGAGTTGGTAGCAGTGACTGTGCCATTGGATGTCTGTTTAGGAACTGTTGACCTAGCCCAATCAGCTCGAGGGAGTTCCCTATCCTTTCAACTATGGTTTTTATAGTCTCTGGCCTGATATCAAGGTCCTTGATCCATTTGGAATTAAGTCTTGTACATGGTGACAAGTACGGGTCCAGCTTTAATCTTCTGCATGTGGAGATCCAGTTTTGCCAGCACCATTTGTTGAAGATGCTGTTCTTTTTCCATTGGATTCTTTGGGCCCCTTTGTCAAAGACCAAATGGCTGTAACTTTGTGGGCTTATATCTGGGTCTTCAATCCTTATCCATTGATCTGTGTGTCTATTTTGGAGCCAGTACCAGGCTGTCTTTACAACTATGGATTTGTAGTATAGACTAAGGTTTGGTATGGTTATACCTCCAGCTGTGTTTTTGTTACTCAGGATTGTTTTTGCTATCCTGGGTCTTTTGTGCCTCCATATGAACTTTGAGATTGTTTGGTCAACTTCTTTGAAGAATTGCCTTGGGATTTTGAATGGTATAGCATTGAATCTGTATATTGCCTTTGGTAGGATGGTCATTTTTACAATGTTGATTCTGCCAATCCAGGAACAAGGGAGGTCTTTCCACCTTCTGGTGTCTTCTGCTATTTCTTTCTTTAGGGTTTTAAAGTTTTCATTGTAAAGGTCTTTTACCCTCCTTAGTTAGGTTTATACCAAGGTATTTCATTTTTTTAGGGGCTATAATAAATGGTATTGTTTCTCTCAAGGCTTTTTCACTTCTTTCATTTTGGGCATATAGGAAGGCCTCTGATTTTTGCACATTTATTTTGTATCCTGCCACCCTGCTGAACTTCTCAATTAGTTCCAGGAGCTTCCTGGTGGAGTTTTTGGGATCACTCAAGTATAAGATCATGTCATCTGCAAATAGGGATAGCTTGACTTCTTCCTTGCCGATTTGAATCCCTCTTATGTCCCTTTCTTGTCTTATGGCTTCAGCTAAGACTTCAAGTACAATATTGAAGAGAAGTGGTGAGAGTGGACAGCCTTGTCTAGTTCCTGATCGAAGTGGGAATGCTTCCAATTGTTCCCCATTGAGCATAATCCTTGCTGTGGGCTTGTTGTATATAGCTTTTATTATATTGATAAAGGTTCCTTCCATTCCTACTGTCTCTAGCGTTTTGATCATAAAAGGCTGTTGGATCTTGTCAAAGGCTTTTTCTGCATCTATCGAGAGTATCATGTGGTCTTGGACTTTGGACTGGTTTACATGATGAATTACATTTATTGATTTGCGTATGTTGAACCAACCTTGTGTGCCGGGGATGAAGTCTACTTGGTCCCCATGAATGATTTTTTTAATATGTTTTTGAATCCGATTTGCTAAGACTTTGTTGAGAATCTTTGCGTCTGTGTTCATCAGGGAGATCGGCCTATAGTTTTCTTTTTTAAGTGAATCTTTATTAGGTTTTGGGATTAAAATGATATTAGCTTCATAGAAGGAATTTGATACTGTTCCTTCCTTTGCTATTTGATGGAACAGCTTAAGGAGTATTGGTGTTATTAACTCCTTAAATGTCTTGTAGAACTCTGTGCTGAATCCATCTGGTCCAGGACATTTTTTGGTGGGAAGATTTGAGATTACTTCCTCAATTTCCTTATATGTTATAGGACTATTTAAATAATTCACAACTTCCTGATTCAATTTAGGTAAGTTGTATTTACTTAGAAATTCATCCATCTCTTTTGTGTTGTCAAACTTCACGGAGTATAAGTTTTTGAAATATAATGTTATAATTCTCTGGGTTTCTTGGGTATCAGTAGTGATAACTCCATGTTCATTTCTAATTTTGTTAATTTGGGTTTTCTCTCCCTTGCTTTTGGTTAGTTTAGCTAGGGGTGTATCAATCTTATTGATTTTTTCAAAGAACCAGCTTTCTGACTGGTTGATTTTTTCTATTGTTTTCTTAATCTCGATTTCAGATATTTCTCCCCTTATTTTGCTAATCTCCTCTCTTCTACTACTTTTGGGATCAGATTGCTCTAGTTTCTCTAAAGCTTTAAGCTGCATTGTTAAGTTGTTTATTTCTGACGTTTCCATTTTTTTGACGTAGGCATTAAGAGCTATGAACTGACCTCTTAGAACAGGTTTCATTGTGTCCCAGAGATTTTGGTAAGTTGTATTTTCGTTATCATTCACTTTCAGGAAATCTTGAATTTCCTTTTTAATTTCTTCCTGAATCCATGTCTCATTCAGCATCATAGTGTTAAGTTTCCAGGAGTTAGTGTATTTTCTCTTGTTTGATGTGTTGTGGATGTCCAGCTTTAGGCCGTGATAGTCTGATAGGGCACAGGTTAGAATTTCAACTTTCTTGTATATGTGTAGATTCATTTTGTGTCCCAATATGTGATCTATTTTGGAGAAAGTTCCGTGTGCTGCTGAGAAAAATGTGTATTCTTTGGTGCATGGGTGAAAAGTTCGATAGAGATCTGTAAGGTCCATTTCTTTCAGGGTTTGATTAAGTTCCAAAGTGTCTCTGTTAAGCTTTTGACCTGTTGATCTATCCCATGTTGAGAGGGCGGTGTTGAAGTCCCCAAGAATTATCGTTTGTGGATTGATTTCTTGCTTTAGACGCTGTAGGGTTTTCTTAATGAATGTGGAGGGACCCGTATTGGCTGCATATATGTTCAGTACTGTGAAGTCTTCCTGGTGAATTGTACCTGTGACTAAAATGTAGTATCCATCCGTGTCTCTTATAATTTTTTTTGGTTTGAAATCCACTTTGTCTGATAGCATAATGGCTACCCCTGCCTGTTTTCTGCTTCCATTTGCTTGTAGAATTGTTGACCAGCCTTTTATTTTTAGAGCGTGCCTATCTTTTGTGGTGAGATGGGTTTCCTGCAGGCAGCAGATTGATGGATTGTGATTTTTAATCCATGTTTGTAATCTGTGTCTCTTGATCGGTGAATTAAGTCCATTAACATTTAGTGTTATAATGGAGAAAATATTGTTAATTCCAGACATTTATTATGTCTAGCAGCTTTTATAAGTATATTGCTTCATTTTTAATGATGTTATACTTGCCTTCTGTTCACCTGGATATGCCTGTTTTTTTCTTCACGCTTGAGCATCATTTCTAGCAGTTTTTGAAGGCCTGGTTTGGTGGCCGTGTATCCCTTCAAGTTGTCTTTGTGCTGGAAAATTTTTCTTTCTCCCTCGATCATGACTGATAGTTTTGCAGGGTAAATCAGCCTGGGTTGACATTTTTGCTCATTCAATACTTGAAGTATGTCTCTCCAAGCTCTTCTTGCTTTTATTGTTTCGACTGAGAAGTCATTTGTTATTTTAATAGGTTTACCTTTAAAAGTGACTTGTTTTTTCTCCCTTGAAGCTCTCAGCATCAGTTCTTTATCTTGAATGTGGAGTGTTTTAACTATTATTTGCCGCCGTGTGCTTCTATTTTGGTCGTATCTGTTTGGGGTGCGGAATGCCTCTTGTATATGGATGGGCCTCTCTTTTCTTAGATGAGGAAAGTTTTCCTTGATGATCGTTTGAAAAATTTCCTCAGAGGTGGTATTTTGAGATTCTTGCTCTGGTATTCCATGAATACGCATGTTAGTCTTCTTCAGGGTGTCCCATATCTCTTGGATATTTCTCTCAAGTATCTTTTTGGCTTTAACAACCTCTTCCATTGAGCTGGTTAGTACTCCCACTTTGTCTTCAAGGTCTGAAATTCTATTTTCTGCTTCGTTAGTTCTGTTGATAAGACTCTCTGTGGGTTCTGGGTTGAAGATAACTTGTCTTTTAGGTCAGTTTTAAACTCTGCTTGAGTTTGTTTTAACTGCTCTATGCCACTTTTTGTTTCTTGCACTGTTTTTCTCAACTCCTCCAGATGTCTGTTGTGTTCCTCTTCAAAGCGATTGATTCGATTATTTAATTCCTCCCGGATTTCCTCTTTCATAGTATTGAACATGGTAATGATCATATTTTGAAAGTCTTTATCCTGGGTGGGGCTTTCTTGGCCTTTTTCCGTGGGTTTGTTCTTGTTGGAGTCTAACATTATGGGATTAATTTCTTCAGTGGGAAATTTGTTTACTTGAGTGTTGCTTCTCATGGATTTGCACTTTGACTTTGGCATTGTCATTTTAACTCTTAAGATCTCTCAATTTCACTAAACTGAATTATTTGGCCTGTGGTTCTGGTGAGCGGTGTGGGCGGAGACTTACCTAGGTCGTGGGGTGAGGCCTGGCTGGACCGCGCGCGTCCGTCCCAACCGGTGGAGCGGGGTGGGGTGCAACGGGGGGATGGTGGCGACGGGGTGGAGCTATTTAACCCGAGGGCAGCTGGGGCGTGGCCCGGGCGCAGGGGGAGGTCCTCCTTGTCCCTCGGTCCCACGCGCAGCTCAGGCTGGATGGTGGGAGTCAGAGCCGGGTCCCTGTGGGCCGACCTGGGGTCCTGGTGGGTGGTGCGCGCGGGGGGGGGGGGGGGGGGGGGGGGGGGGTGGGGGGGGGTACTCACCAGCTAGGGCGCGGGGTTGAGGCCTGGGTGGACCGCACGCACGTGTGCCGACCAGCAGAGCGGGTTGGGGTGCAAAAGGGGGGATGGGGGCGACGGCGTGGAGCTATTTAACCCGAGGGCAGCTGGGGCGTGGCCCGGGCACAGGGGGAGGTCCTCCTCGTCCCTCGGTCCCGCTCGCGGCTCCGGCTGGATGGTGGGAGTCGGAGCCGGGTCCCTGTGGGCCGACCTGGGGTCCTGGTGGGCGGTGCGCGGGGGGCGGGGGTACTCACCAGCTAGGGCGCGGGGTTGAGGCCCGGCTGGACCACACGCGTCCCGACCGGTGGAGCTGGTTGGGGTGCAAAAGGGGCAATAACCAGCTTTTTGACTGGTTGATTTTCTTTATCATTTTCATAATCTTGATTTCAGATATCTCTCCCCTTATTTTGCTAATTTCCTCTCTTCTACTACTTTTGGGGTCAGATTGCTCTAATTTCTCTAAAGCTTTAAGTTGCATTGTTAAGTTGTTTATTTCTGATGTTTCCATTTTTTTGATGTAGGCATTAAGAGCTATGAACTTACCCCATTAGAACAGCTTTCATCGTGTCCCAGAGATTTTGGTAAGTTGTGTTTTCATTATCATTCGCTTTCAGGAAATCTTGAATTTCCTTTTTAATTTCTTCCTGCATCCAGTTCTCATTCAGCATCATAGTGTTACGTTTCCAGGAGTTAGTGTATTTTCTGTCGTTTGTTGTGTTCTGGATGTCCAGCTTCAGGACGTGGTGGTCTGATAGAGCATAGGTTAGAATTTCAACTTTTTTGTATATGTGCAGATTCGTTTTGTGGCCCAATATGTGATCTATTTTGGAGAAAGTTCCATGTGCTGCTGAGAAAAATGTGTATTCTTTGGTGTGTGGATGAAAAGTTCGATAGAGATCTGTAAGGTCCATTTCTTTAAGAGTTTGATTAAGTTCCAAAGTGTCTCTGTTAAGCTTTTGACCTGTTGATCTATCCCATGTTGAGAGGGCAGTGTTGAAGTCCCTACGAATTATCATTTGGGGGTTGATTTCTTGATTTAGACGCTGTAGGGTTTTCTTAATGAATGTGGAGGGGCCCGTATTGGCTGCATATATGTTCAGTATGTGAAGTCTTCCTGGTGAATTGTACCTGTGACTAAAATGTAGTATCCATCCGTGTCTCTTATAATTTTCTTTGGTTTGAAGTCCACTTTGTCTAATAGCATAATGGCTACCCCTGCCTGTTTTCTGCTTCCATTAGCTTGTAGAATTGTTGACCAGCCTTTTATTTTTAGGCGTGCCTATCTTTTGTGGTAAGATGGATTTTCTGCAGGCAGCAGATTGATCAATTGTGATTTTTAATCCAAATTTGTAATCTGTGTCTCTTGATCGGTGAGTTAATTCCATTAACATTTAGTGTTATAATGGAGAAACTATTTTTAATTCCAGACATTTATTATGTCTAGTAGTTTTTATAAGTATATTGCTTTGCTTTTATTGGTGTTACACTTGCCTTCTGTTCACCTGGATATGCCTGTTTTGTTCTTCAAGCTTGAGTATCATTTCTAGCAGTTTTTGAAGCCCTGGTT
Organism: Typhlomys cinereus; assembly: GCA_023101885.1. NCBI lineage: Eukaryota > Metazoa > Chordata > Mammalia > Rodentia > Platacanthomyidae > Typhlomys > Typhlomys cinereus. The sequence continues at coordinate 1,736,867 of JALPQD010000133.1, forward strand.
TGGTGGACATGTATCACTTCAAAGTTATCCCTGTGCTGGAAGATTTTTCTTTCTCCCTCGATCATGACTGATAGTTTTGCAGCGTAAAATCAGCCTGGGTTGACATTTTTGCTCATTCAATACTTGAAGTATGTCTCTCCAAGCTCTTCTTGCTTTTACTGCTTCAACTGAGAAGTCATTTTTTTATTTTAATAGGTTTACCTTTAAAAGTGACTTGTTTTTTCTCCCTTGAAGCTCTCAGCACCAGTTCTTTATCTTGAATGTGGAGTGTTTTAACTATTATTTGCCGTGGCGAGCTTCTGTTTTGGTCATATCTATTTGGGGTGCGGAATGCCTCTTGTATTTGAATGGGCCTCTCATTCTTTAGTTGAGGGAAGTTTTCATTTATGATGAATTGAAATATTTCCTCAGGTGTGATGTTTTGGGATTCTTGCTCTGGTATTCCATGAGTGTGCATTTCAGGCTTCTTCAGGGTGTACCATATCTTTTGCATGTTCCTCTCAAGTATCTTTTTGGCTTAACAATCTCTTCCATTGAGCTGGTTAATTCTCCCACTTTGTCTTCAAGATCTGATATTCTATTTTCTGCTTCGTTAGTTCTGCTGATAAAACACTCAGTTGAGTTTTGGGTTGAAGATAACTTGTCTCTTAGTTCAGTTTTAAACTCTGCCGGAGATTGTTTTAACTGCTCTATGCCTATCTTTGTTTCTTGAACTGTTTTTCTCAACTCCTCTAAGTGCCTGTTGTGTTCCTGTTCAAAGTGGTTGATGCAGTTGTTCAACTCCTCTTGGATTTCCTCTTTCATAGTATTAATCATGGTAATGATCATACTTTGAAAATTGTTATCTTGGGTCTGGATTTCTTGGCTATTTTCTGTGAATTTGTTTTGGTTGGAATCCATCATTATGGGGTTAATTCTTTCGGTGGTAGATTGGTCTTCTTGAGTTTTGTTTCTCATGGATCTGCACTTTGACTTGGGCATTGTTGTTTTGTCTTTTAGGACCTTTCAGTTTCTGTGTGTTTTTTGACTGAACTGATTTAGTTGGTATTACTACACTGGGCAGTTATTATTAGTGCTTTCCTTGGAGTTGGGTATCTTTGTCTTATGTTATTGTTATTTCCTAGATGAGGATATTAGGCTGTTAGTACATCAGTTAAGTCAGATTAAGTAGACAGGGAATGAATATTAGTATGCTAGCACACTTTTACGATTTAATATCTTGTTGATATGTGAAGGATGAGTGATGTACTCCCTGTAGTTGTATATGTTTTTGGGGTGGATGTATGGAAAAGTTAACAGTAAGGTGAAAAAAAGGAGGTTTACTTATCTTTGGGCTGGATGTGAAGAATCTTTCCTATGTGATAGAATGATTGTGGAAGTCTTCTGATGTATGGCCTTTGACTTCAGAACTTTGCTTGAGTTTCCTTTGGACTGATGTTGACGTCAAAATTCTTCACCTGGGACCTGGGACTTGGCTTAGTGGCCCACCCACTAAGGAGGGACGGAGGGACATGAGCAAGTCCTGTAGCCCAGGCAAAACCGGAGGCAGCCTGGGTGTCACTGGGACATGGGGCCACCTAGGGGACTGGGCGGACTCACCTGGGATGGAGGACTGGGAGCGCGGTTGGGCAGACAGTGGTTTTTAATTTTTGTAAGCCCTATGTTTCCAGGATTTTAATTCTTTCTTCTTCATTTTCCAGAATGTAAATTTTCAAAGCATTCTCTAATACTTTTCTTGAATTCACCAAAATATATTGTAATCCCCCTTCTCATCTCTAAGTTTTTAAAATTTAGATCTTATTTTATAGCATTTTTTGCTATTTTAGAAATTTTTTATTTTAATTTTTAAGTGTGTGTGTGTGTGTGTGTGTGTGTGTGTGTGTGTGTGTGTATCAGAGGGTACCGTGTGTGTCTGTGGAGGCCCAAGGGTGACTTCAGGAATCACCCTGGATTGTGGTACCTCTTTTTTTTTTTGCTCAGGAGTTTCCCTGTTTCTGCCTTCCGGGCTTGGAAGTACAAGCCATAAACCATTTCCATCTGGTGGTTTTAGATGGGATCTGGGATCTGATCTCAGGACCTTCTGGTTGTGAGGCAGAGGCTTAAACCCTAAGCCATTTCTCCAGTCCATATTATTTTAGGAGCTTTTACTTCCTGCTATAAGTGACAATTATTATAGCATAATAGTTTATGACGTGTCAAGCTCAGAGCAGAGGATGGAGGTTTGACTCACTTATTAGTATGAGTGTGTGTGTTTAGCTTGTATGAGGTCCTAGGCTTAATCTCTAGTGTCAAAATTCCCAAAATACAAACAACAAAAGACCTGCTAGCAAAAGTCATACATCCCTGACCAAAAACCAATGAGATAATTTTCTTCTTTGTATATATTTACTATTATTTACTTTCATTATTTTTGTGTAATATATGTGAATGCATAGTGAGTTGTAGTATTTTCCATCTTAATCCTTAACTCCATCCTCCTCCTCTTCCCATCACAGTTCTTCTTCCTTCTCCCTCTTATTTTCAAGTCTTTTTCCTGGTTTCATCTGATTTGCTTTTGATGTCAAGTGCATGAATACTTGCTGGAGCCTGAATCTTACATAAGTGGGTCTCCCAGTAAGGAAAGCTTCTTGCATTTGCTCATGTCAGTATTAACCTACTCCAGTCTTTCAGGGAGCTGTGTGTCTCTTGAGGTCTTTCCCCTTTTGTGATGAAACATTGCTAGAACAATCCCTGTGCAGGTTGTGAATATCTATCTATCTATCTATCTATCTATCTATCTATCTATCTATCTATCTATCTATCATCTATCTGTCTGTCTGTCTATCTATTTCTGAAGTTAATTCATGAAAACAACAGCCCTGTCCAGAAGATCGTATCTGTCTATGCCCCGTCCCTCTTCAGGCTCTTACAATCTTAAAGCTCCCTCCTCTGCAATGTTCCCTGAGCCTTAGGGTGGCAGTGTGAGTGACTTAGATGCCCTGTTCAGAGTTGAGTAATTCACAGTCTCTTACTCTCTGCATTTTGTCCAGTTGTGATTTTCTATGATGACTACTTTCTAGCACAGCAGGAAGCTTCTCTATGAAATGCTGAGTGCTCCTTCCATCTATGGATACAAAACAGTTGTCCAAAAGGCAGTTTGCTATAGTGTCTTTATAGCTAAAACTTCATAACTTGCACTTCCCCTGGTAACTATGTTCTCTTCTTTTATGCTCTTTAAATCTAGTCAGAAAATTGTTAATTGTCCCCTTGCCGTTAATGCTATTACACTGGCGATTACCTCTGACCTAGATGACTGTTATTACTGCACACTACAGCTTTCACAGATTGGTGAGATTATTGATTGCTTTTCTCCCTGAGTAGCTTGAATAGTACTTTCTGTCCAGCAAGGAGGAAAATTCCAGACTGGTTAC